>CAJNDV010032738.1:26195-38990 GCA_905221635.1 Symbiodinium sp. CCMP2456
ATATATATATATATATAAGATGCCAGTAGTAGATTAAATTCCCAGCTCTCGACCACAATTCCTTGCTATGTCATGTCATCCAGTAGTAGCTAAATCTAGGCATGGACGTATGTACTAACCTCTCCTAGTGACTCGTGACTTGCACTGCTTCGGCAAGCACAGAGTGTACAGCAACAGAAACTGTAGTAGGCGGCCCTTGCTCTAATCCGAATAAAACTCTCAAAACCCTTTGTGCCAGCCGAACAAGCCTGCTGCAACGCTGTCAAAGCCCTTTCAATGCCCTAGTATGAAACACACCTCCGGAACAGAGCCCTCGTCACAGATCCTAAAACACTCCCAAAACCCGAAACCCGAAATCCGGGGAATCAAGCAGTGGACCCCGTATTACACTATGTCCGTGCCAGTGTTATTATAGTACAGTTCCAAGGGATGATCGAAAAAACTCAATTACGTGTCTTTATGGTTTCTTTTCGTTAAAATAAAACTCTTGGGGTTATTCGCAATGCTATTTTTGCATGGTTCGAAGTACCCTAAACCCTAAACCCAAAACCGTGGTTACCCTACTTCTAAGCCTACTTGCAATTACCCAGGAACCTCCCCTAAACTCTTTTAGACCCTAGTTCTGAGGATGCTTAAGAAGGTCTGGGGCTTTTCTCAGCTTCACGCTCACTCCTTGGAGCGCCTGGAGCAGCGGGAAGGGGTGGCCGTCTACAAAGAGGCCCCCGACCGCTTGAAGGCTTAGAACCTAGGCGTCTCTAGGGTTTTTAGGGTTCAGGGCTTAAGGTTTCAGCATTGTAGGCATTAAGACTAGGGTTTTAGGATTTAGGATTTTCGGGTCAGGGGATAAGAAAGCAGGGTTAGAGGGATCAGGGTTGTTAGCTTCGGTTTCCATTGCAGCACTCCTCGGTCCGGAGCATATCGGAATCTACGACTTGCGACCGATGCAGAGAAGACGAAGCTTGGCCTGGCGATTCCTGGAGTCTGGTGTAAATGGGAGTTTCCGAAGATAAGGGGTATCTTATTTTGGGGGTCCTTATATTAAGGACCCTACTGTTCAGGGTACTATATCAGGGTCCTCTATCTTTCGGAAACCCCCAAATGGCTCAGGCAAACTTGGCACGTAGAATCTGAGCAGGGGCATTTGTAGATAACCCCAAATCGTCTACATGCACGCTCAACAACGCAACTCAACCTTAGCTTACATGTTAGTATAGCAACATAACACGTGATCTGTTTTGTAGGCACTAAGCCGTAGTATCTATGTCCGTAGAGCACAACGCCGTGAAGCTTGCCTTCGTTTGCGTGTAGAGGCGGTTGACCTGTTTGCGGGGCAGACATGGAAAGTGCATCGGTCAATGTTGAAGTTCTTTATTCGCCAGGGTTCCTGATTACTAGTTAGACTATGAAATGCGAAAAAGCGTAATCTAATCATCAAGGCTTGCTACCCCAATGTTGTGCAACCCTTGCAGTAACCCATACCCCTCAAACGTACCCATCTACATTGTGAGCCCCAACATTGCCTGGCAGAGGCCATGCTGTTCTGGAAAGGGGCCAGTGGTCGCCTTCAACGCGCTCTTAGTACTGACACACGGTTGCACTCGAGCCTCCGAGCTCAGGTCATGTAACACAGTCTGACAAGAAAGCTGCTTGCTCGCAGGTTTTTGCCAAGAGCGCGAAGAACCCTTCGGCCCTTCGGCCATTGAGGCCCAAAGTATCGCCATTCCCCAGATCCGGTTCGTGCTTTGCCCGGAGCCATGCGCGTTCTGGGCCTCTTCGCTGGCCTTGCATCGGCGGCAGCAGTGTCGCCGAGTGTTTGTGGCAGCCACCCAGAGACAGTGCCGGACTGTGACAAGCCAGACAAGGGCTCTTGCGGTAATGCATGCTGCGTGGCAGAGCTCGCCCTTGCCATGGATCCGGCGAAGGCTTACGCACAGACCCTCGATGTGTTGAAGGGCTTGCAGGACGATGGCTTCAGCTATGTTACGGGTGGCGACCCCAATCCGGGAGATGACCTCCGCCCGTACAACGTCTCGAAGCCGAAGCCCTTCAAATTCATTTTCCAGGGCCGGCATGATGCTCCCAAGTACAAGGGCCCCAACGCCGACATCTTGGACTTTGCAATCTACGAATCCGGCTCCGGTTCCGTTCTGCGGATGTACTCACTAAGCCGGATCCATGGTGCTTTGGGCGACGCAGGCCAGAATTACAAGACACTGGCTTTCCTTTCGCAGAAGCTTACCTCCAACAAGCCCACTCCTGTGCATGGTTGTGGACTTCCGGCGGCATCTTCCCCAGCGTCCATTCAGCGTGGGGGTTTCTTCGATCTCGCAATGCAAGCTTCCTCAAGCGTTTGTGGACCCTCTCCGTCGAAGGTTCCAGATTGCGACAAACCAGACATGGGTTCCTGCGGCAATGCATGCTGCCTGGCAGAGCTCGCCCTTGCCATGGATCCGGCGAAGGCTTACGCACAGACTCTCGACGTGTTGAAGGGCCTGCAGGAGGACGGCTACAGCTACGTTACGGGTGGCGATCCCAATCCAGGAGATGACCTCCGCCCGTACAACATTACTGAGCCGAAGTCCTTCAAGTTCATCTTCCAGGGCCGGCATGATGCTCCCAAGTACAAGGGCCCAAACGCCGACATCTTGGACTTTGCAATCTACGAATCCGGCTCCGGTTCCGTTCTGCGGATGTTTTCGCTGAGCCGGATCCACGGTGCTCTGGGCGACGCAGGCCAGAATTACAAGACACTGTCTTTCATGGCCGAAAAGCTGGATGCATCGAAGAAGCCCGTCCCGAAATATGGCTGTGGCTTGACGAATGCGCACGTGGAAATCTTGTTGTGAGGGCCACGGCAGATCTCTTCGAACCTTCGTTCTTTGAGCCCCGAGAAGTAACATCAATCCTTAACTATAGCAACGATACTACATAAACTAGACCAAAGTACCCCCTTCCCCCCCTCGGGAGTTCATGTGGTGCAGGGGGCGGCGACAGTTCAAGGCTGCGCCAACTCAGAACTGAATTTCTCAATCCAGCAAAGCCCAGGATCTCCAGACCTGCTGTCTGAGGCCCTTACTCTATACGGGTACCTAGGGCCGTGATACAGACACGCATACACTGACATGCACACTGTAGATATACATCTATGTATGTATATATTGTATATATATATATATATATATATTGGATATGTATGTGCGTGTATATGTATGTATGTATATATATGTATTTATCATACGCGTACATGTCCCTTAGATACAACACAAGTGTAAAGAAATAAGTATGTAAGTTAATGAATAAATACACACATAAATGAACTAGTAAAACAAATAGGTCAACACGCGATTACATAAATTAATATACATATATGCATCTGTACATATACACATACATGTACATACACCAGCGAGGCGACTCGCTGAAGCAGCAATATAGGGACTTCGAAAATTACCCATACTATTTTGGGGGTTCCTTGTTAGACTTCTAGTATAATGGGTCCCAGGACCCTGGTCATTGAAAACTAAGGGGCCCCTGACATAGCCTCCGGCTCCTGCACCGCTGGTAAATTTTCACCAGGCTCCGAGATGGCATCCCCGCCAAGGATTCTCAAGTAGGGTTTAGGGGGTTAAGGGTTGTAACAGGGGCTCTTAGTAGAAAGCATGTAACCCTTCTTTTTTGGAGTAGTATCATCATCCCTATCTAAGCCTACCGGGTTTACCTTCAGTTCCCTAGGATACTGGACAAGTAAGGGCTGGGAGGTATCTACTTAGAGCCATTGGTCCAAGTCGTGACCCTTGTGTGATCGGAGCCTGTGCTTGGCTGGCGACGATCGGACTACGACCGGAGCAGACTCACACCCTTGGCGGCGGCAAAAAGAAGCCGGGTTTAAAGGAAAAATGAAACCTTATAAGGCTGTGACCGAATCCGGCACCATCATAGATCCCTGATAAAATAGCTTTCTGAATACGTAAGCCCTTGGCTTGTCCGAGTTAAACCCAGGTCAATAGTAAACCAAGCCTTTAGGACACTGATGAACCCTGAAAAACTTCCAAGCTCAGGAGCTCGGGTAAATAGAACCGAAACCTCAAAAGGAGCCCTTACGTTACTTAGAAACACCCTCAACCCTCAAAATCCCTCAACCCTAACCCTAAACCCTAAACCCTAAACCCTAAACCCTAAACCCTAAACCCTAAACCCTGAACCCTGAACCCTAAACCCTATAAACCCTAAACCCTCAACCCTAAGCCTTCATCCTAAGCCCGGATCCCTACAAGAAGCTCTCCTGGCTTCGGAGCCCAAGCCCTCAATTTCTGGTGCCCTAAGCCCTTTAGGGTTTAGGGTTTAGGGTTTAGGATTTAGGGTTTAGGGTTTAGGGTTGGGGGTTTCCCTAAGCCCCTTGTGAGTCCAAAAACCAAACTTTTCAACTTTTGGTGCTCTCGTGTGGTAGTCTTATTCTGAAACCTTGAACTTTGTCAACCCATGGGTATTTGGGAAGTAGGAAACCCAAAGCCTTAAACCCTACACCCTAAGCCTAAAACCTCCGTAAACCCGAAATCCCCTACGCCCATGCTAAACCTGCACTAAACCCAAAGCCCTGATCCCTAAACCCACAACCCTCTCTAATCCTAAACCTTACCCTAAACCCTCCTGATCTGTCAGTATCACACCCACCGGCGACTTTGGAACCTCGCCTGGCTTGTCCGAGTTGTGAGAGCCTAAGCCCTCGTGAGCGCTCGCAGTGGCGAGAACAGAAACCCTGCCTAAATCCCAAAACAACAACTTCCCTAAACCCCAAAACCCTAAACCCTCCCTCAACCCTCCGGAGAAGTGCCCACCCCCTTTCTCTCCCCGAAACCGCCTCCGAGCCCAGGAGCAGTTCATCGCCCGGCCCGGGGTGAGGCTCGGCCCTCGCTCCGGCGAGTCCTCGAAGGGCCCGGGTCCCTTCCTGCGGCCTCCCGTCGCCTTTTATTTTATTTTATTTTTTTTTTTGGGGGGGGGGTTTANNTTTAGGGTTTTCTTTTTTTTGTTTTAAGGGTTTAGGGTGTAGGGTTTGCAGTAGGGGGAATAGGGGTTGATAGGGATTAGGGTTTTGCATTTTGGGTTTAGTTTTTTTGTTGAGGGTGGGTATAGGGGTTATAGGGTTTATTATAGGGTTCAGGGTTTCGGGTTTTTGGGTTTTGGGTTTTGTTTTTAAGGGTGGGTGTACGGTGTTGTTATACTTAGACTTAGGGCTGTAAGGTATGGTTGGTCGTTTCACTTCGAGTAGTATCTTTGTTTTTTCGACTTGGTGGTGTTTGTCAGTTTAGTGCGTTCTTTTCTTGTCACGGGTGGGTGGATGGGTGGGTGGGCGACTTTTCCACGGGCCGGCATTGGGGCATGTGAGTCTATGTGGCTGTTCTCAGATGTGGTCGAGGCAGTTGCAATCCAACCCCGAGCTTGAACCAGTATAGAAATTTAGAAGGGCTACACCGCCCCCCTGCCGAAAAACAGAACCCCAAAGCCCCCAAAGCAAGGCGAGCCAAGAACCCAGAGGAAGCCCAAATTGAATCTTTAACCCAAAAACTGAAGACTCCCAACGACCAAAAGCCCAAGCCTCTCATAAGCCCTAAACGCCCCCAGCCCTGGACACCAAGGCTCTGTTGTTGCTTTGTGCTACGGGCAAGTCGAAGTCCAGCCTAATCATATTAAGTCCTATGTTGGAGTTGCTCTGCTGTCCTCCGAGCATGGGGTGTGCGCAGTGTTACCCGTCTTGCCGCTCGCGCACGTGGGCAATTCTCCAAAATTAGGGCCCCTTGAAGGGTCCTGTCTATCAGGGTGCCGTAGTCTTCTGAGATTTCCTAAACCCTAAACCCTAAACCCTAAACCCTAACGACGCTACTTCAGTGAACTCCAGAGAACTCCCCACTCAGGCTCCTGCTGATCCAGCGCGCGAAGACCCGTCAACTCGAGGACCTGGAGGTGGCTCTTCTGAGCTCGATCGGTTTAGGGCGTGATATGCCGGGGGAGCTCCAATCAATAAAAAGGGTTCATGGAGTTCAGCGTTTTATGTAGGTGTCCTTATGCTAGTGTCTTGGCACTTCGGGCCCACATTGCGATCCCTTGCTTTATATTCCGACACTCCCAAGTTAAACACCGGCACCCCAAGGTCTAACTGGCTGCACGGGTTCTAGAGTTTTGCCTAAAGCCCCTAAACCCTAGACCGTAAACGCTAAACCCTAAACCCTACTTGGAGGTTCATGGGTAGTTATAAGTAGGCTCAAAGTAGGGTAACTCTAGACTATAGTTATAACCCATATTAGGGGACTTATAACTCCACTTAGAACTACCCTTGAACCTCCAAGTAAGATCCTAAGATTCTCAACTCTGTGGGTTTTTGAGTCGAGGCTTCTAGGGCCGTGCAGTGTCGGGTCCCGGAATTAGGGAGAGCCCCCCAAAGTTCTAAAGCCCTAAATCCCGAAACCCTTAAGGTTCAGGGTTTGGGGGTTGAGGGGTTTAGGGTCTAGGGGTTTAGGGGTTTGGGGTTTTGGGGTTTAGGGGTTTAGGGTTTAGGAGTTTAGGGTTTAGGAGTTTAGGGTTCAAAAAAGAGCATTGCCTGCCTTGTGCGAGCCGCGAGAGTCGAAACCCAAGAGCCGTGCCGAGGGACTCGTCGACTTCCTCGAAGCCGAGATTCTCCAATACGGCCTCAACCCTCTTGTGGCCATCGCGGGAGAGAGTGGGACGCCGGCGTTGATGTTTTAGGGATTTTCCCAGGGATCTATGCAGGCCTTTTCGCGTTCCGCATGAGTTTATAGCGGTTAGGTTTTTGGGGAGAGGAGGGTTAGCGTGTCTGTGCCCAGCCCACGCCTTGAATCCTCAATTCTCGGTCAGCGTAAAAGCTTGAGAACCCTAAATGAAATCCTAAAGTCAGAGTCCCCTGAACTCTAAGCCCTAAACCCTAAACCCTGAACCCTAAACCTAAACCCTAAAAAGAGAGCAACCTCCCAAGGATATCGGCGTGGAAGGAGCTGTCTGCTTTGGATCAGATCGCCCTGGCCCGTCAGGCGATGGTGGGGTGCAAGAACTGGGTTCAGGGGTTTTAAAAGGGTTTAGGGTTGAGGGGTTTAGGGGTTTGGGGCTTTAGGGTTTAGGGGTTCGTTTAGGGTTAAGGGTTTTCGGGTTGTTTTTGGAGGGTTCGGGCTCTTCTAGGGATCTCAGCGCATTCTCGCAGGTGTTTTGGGTTTCGGCCAAGTTTAGGGCCAGTCTGGGGTCCGGGGTAGGGGTTTAGGGTCTCAGGTTCAGGGTTCCACGAAACACCATATCCCAAAACTGAGCAGGTAACCTTTAGCTTTTTGGGGCTTATATAATTATATAGTTCTACCATAATTCAAAAGGTTAACCTCTTTTGGGCCAGGGTTCTCAGCCCCTAAGATATACATGCATTCAGAACTTAGGCATAGCCCTCCTTCCGGAAAGTGACAACACTGTCCGCTTGTCAGTTCTCAATGTCTTCCAGCTAAAATACCCCACACCCTATCCTATCCTAATGTTTATATCGACCTTTTTTTGAAGCACCCGCTACAAGCCCTGACAAAACTCGAAGAGCCCGATAAACCCTCTAGAAGGCCCTTCTAAAACACCAGAACACTCTGATAAACCGCTATGTATAGAAACCCTACAAAAAAACGGATCCCCATCTTTGTTGATCAAGAGATCCAAAATAGAAGCCTGGAAAGTAAGAACGGTATACCTCTAATTGCAATGGCCACTGCACCTACTAAACCCCTATCAACCCTCATAGAACCCTTTGCAGCAACCCCTACCTAGACCCTAGACCTTACTTGGAGGTCGATGGGTAGGGTTATAAGTAGGGTAACTGTAGTTCTAGCCCATATTAGGGGACTTATAACCCCACGAAACCCTAAACCCCTAAACCCCTAAACCCAAGTAAAGCCCTATACTAGGGCTCTGTGGGCCGCCCACCCCTTCGAGGCTTGAAGGGAATCGTTTAAAAGAGCCGTGAAAGGGAACCCTTAATTCAACCCTTACCTACCCTAAACCCTCAACCCCAAAGCCTTAAAATGCACTCAAAGAAAGCCCTGAAACCCTACACCCTAAGCCCCTGTAAGCCCCTAAGCCCAACAACCCCGAACCCTAAACCCCAAAGCCCTAATATAGGGGCCTAAAGAACAAAGGAGCCCAAAACCCTATTCTAACTATTAAGGCACGTACATTAAAAACCCTAAACCCTAAACCCGTATACTGGGGTGTTCGAGGCAGACATTCTTGTCGGTCCTAGCGGCAATGAGCTGGGACTGGGAGCTTTCATGCGTGAGGCAGGGCTCCTTTTACAGGGTTTAGGGCTTGGGGCTTAGGGCTTATAGGGTGCAGGGTTTAGGGTTTAGGGTTTAGGGGCTTAGGGTCTAGTTTTAGGGCAGACTTCTGAGTCCGCGAGAGAGGGTCTAGGACTGTACATACTTAACCTTGAGCATCTCGCCACGAGTGCGATGTGTTGCGGGGAGTTTGGCCCGGCGAGCACTAATCATGCCGTTAAAAAGAGTTTATATATAGGGGGTTATTTTTTTAAGGGGGCTTGTAATTTGACGGGGGGTTGATATGGTAGGGGTTTTTAGAGGGCCTCTTTCAAGGCGGCTTGTAGGGTTTTTGCAGAGTTCAAGAAAAGACTTTCTTAAGGTGTGAAGGGTTGCAATTCTGAAGAGTCCATGGAGTCTTGGAGCCTGAAGTCAGAGTGAGCGTTGTGAGTGGTTTTAGGGGTGTTTTTGTTTGAGGAGCTTCGGGCTAAGGTTTAAGGGCCGCAAGAGTGAGCTTTCCAATTTCGGCTTAAGGGTTTAAGCCCTAAACCCTAGACCCTAAACCCTAAACCCTAGCTGTTTAGCTCTATGTAGGATCTACTTCAGTCTGCTTGGGAAGGCTGGGCTGAGGACGGTAAGCCTAGACCCTGAACGCAGAGCCTTCCCTTGATAAGGGTTGTCCGAGGCATCTTACCCTCATGGGCTGAGTAGGCAACCTTTAACCTGTTGGGGCTTTTCTGATCCTACTATAATTCAAAAGGTTAACCTTTTTTGGGCTAGGGTACTCAGCCCCTAAGTACCAAGTCGGGCCCTGCAACAAGGGGCTTTTTGCCAGCCGGCGCGACCTCTATTTCACATATCGTCGCATGAGGAAACTGTAGGTCTTTTCAGTCACGTCGCCGGGGCTTCGGATGGGTTCGTGCCCGACGACGAGGTGTGGGGGGCGGGGCATCCTGTGTTAAGAAGGATGGCGCAGATAAGCATGAGGTCATAGGCTTTAGCTTCGTTATTAGTAAGGGGGTCAATGTGGGAACTCAGTTAAGAAAACCCTCCCTGGTTCCTATCCGGTTTCTGAGCAGGCATACTGATAACTTTGAGGCCAGGAATTCTTAGTTGGGTTCGTCCATTCGGCTCGAACCCTGAACTCTTGAGCAAACCAAGTCACTGAATCCCACCAACAAATGCAACAACCAAATCGAAGCCAGGCAGGGGGAAAAGCTCAAAAATACCGAACCCTAACCCGCCGATTTAAAGCAAACCTATAAAATCCTTAAAACACCTAAACTGTTCCGGAGGAAACCTTCCTCGTGGAGTTGATGCCGCAAGCCGTGGTAGACCCAGCCAGGGCGAACAAGCGAAACAATCAGTTCGAGGCAGGGTCTTCACAGTTAGCGGGTTTAAGCTTTAAGTTTCAGAGGTTTGGGGGTTTGAGGTTTAGGGGTTTAGGGGTTTCAGGTTTAGGGTTTAGGGCTTCAGTTTTTACCGAGGTTTCGACTGAGTTGTTTAATTGTTTTATGTTGTAAACCTAAGGAGGCTGGCCGAGATAGTGTTCTTATGTTTGGACCGCATGGCTTGTAGTAAGTAGGTGTGTGTTTTTTTTGCTTTTCTGTTAGGTGTTTTCCGATATAGGGCTTCGTGGCTGCAGGGGTTTATCGAAAAGGGTTTTATGAAGGTTTCATGGTACGTTTGTCTATGTCTTCCTGGGGTTAACACAGGGGCCGAAATCATCAGAATAGGATTTTGTGGTATGGTATAGTATAGTATAGTATATGTCTGGTACAGTACAGAATAGCAAGGTATAGTCAAGTACAGTCACCTCAGGTGACGTACAGCGAAGTAAGGTATAGTAAAGTACCCCGAAGTATAGCAAAGCATATTTATTGACAGTACAGTACAACGAAGTACAACGAAGTCAATCTTTCTACTTTATTCTGTTCTGTACTATGCTGTACTATACTAAGTGTACTATGTACTATACTTCGCTATGTAATCTACTTTATTAATTCTGTAGTAAATATGCCAATCAAATCCTATCCAACCCAACCCAACCCAACCCTGTCCTATCCTATCCTTATCCATCCTATCCTGTCCTTGTCCTATCCTATCCTATCCTATCCTATCCTATCCCACCCCACACTTAACCGCAAGCTCCCGGCCCCCAAGCCCAAAGACGGTGCAGGTTATCAATTGCAAGGAGCGTCTCAACGCGAATCCGGGTAGTCTCGTCGGACACGTGGCTGTCCGTGCCCATGTGCACCACCTCTGCATGTCCGTGAATAAAGGCCCGGCGTAAGGGTTTCGGGTTGAGGGCCCAGTAGCAAAACAGGGTTTAGGGGCAGCAGAAATTAAGGGTATGGGGTTATGGAATCGGGTTTCAAGCATTTTGGGCGTTTTGGCCCTGTAGAAAGCTTCCCTTTTCAGTGAGGTCCTGCAGTCCGAAACCCCACAACACCCAAACACGACCTGACCACTCCAAAAGCCCAAACTTCAAGCACTCCTACTTGGAGGTTCATGGGTGCTTATCAGTATGGCTATAAGTCCCCTAGTTTGGGGTATAACTACAGTTACCCTACTTATAACCCTACTTGTAACAACCCATGAACCTTCAAGAACCCTTGAATCCACAACAGCACTGTGGCACTGGAGGCTGTAAGGGCCTTATTATCTTGAACGCCCTCAACCTCATTTACCCGCGAGCCGAACCTGCAAATCCAACCCTGTTTGAGCCCTAATGCACCTGATCATAGAACCTTGGTTTAGGGTTGAGGTTTTGGGGCTTGCATACCTTACTTATGACATTGGCTACAAAGACGATCGAAAAGCAAAAAATGCTTCAACTCCCGTGAAGCCCTTTTCCAAGCCCTTTACAGGAACTGGTACCAGCAGCACCTTATGAGCCACTAAAACTCCCCCCTTGCCTAGGGACTCGTTCAATGCAGGAGGCGCAGCAGGCCCGAAAACCAGACAAACACCAAACCTGAACCCCTAATCCCCAAGCCTAAAACCTACAACCCCCCTAAAGCCCTAAACCTTAAACCTTAAAGCCCGCAACCCAAAACCCTCTTGTCAGGTCGCTTTTACGAGGTCCAGGACTTGGCAAGCCCTCATTGGCGATTCACGCCGACCCTCCGCGTCGTTCCTTGGACTTGACGGTTGAAGGTTTGGGGCTTACAAAATTATGGTCCCTTTTTGGGTCCTTATTATAATACGGCACCTATTATTTAGGGTACCCCAAAAGGGACCATAATTTTGACAACTACCCACATGCTTTCTGGTTGATATTCTCTGGCGACTGCCTCAGTCGAACGCAAGCCAGCGCTCAAGGGTTTAGGGTTCAGGGTTTAGGGCTAGGGTTTATGAGCAGCACAACTTAGTGCTGAATCGAGGACTTGAAGCAGCTAAGCAGCATCATCTCATTCTTTGGGGGGTTCCAGGCTTGTTTCTGTTTTGTTTAGGGTTCAGCGTTTGGCTCAGGATTGCAAAACTCACACCCCTGCCTGCTGAGGCCGTACCCGCTCTGTTCCTGAACCCATCGAACGACCGAAATTCTTAATATACAGGCCTTTATGATTAGAATCGGGTTTGGTTATTTTTTGCCACTGTCAGGAAGAACTTCAGGAAGAACCTCAAGTAGTATTATTAATTTTTCAGGCCCCATTATCACAGGCAGCACTGGAACCAGACAAGGCTCCACGACAACTGGTCCGGCCATTTTGACCGTGTAGCGTTAGAAGTTGGGTTTCGGTTGGCAGGCCTGAGCGTCGTGATGCCACAGCTGAAGATGTAGTTATGTTTGGAGGCTGGTAGGACTGGAATTACGATTTCATTGCACTGGGACTCAAGGTCTAAACTCTACAAGCCTACACTGATCAGCCCTAAAAACCCGAAGCCCGAAGCTCTAGCAATCCTAACCCTGGACTCGACAATCCTAAACCGAGGACTTGAATGCCTTCAGGGAATTGATGGCCTTGCCGCTGAGTGTGATCCGAGAAGACTGGACGCCAAAAGCCAGTCTCAGGCTTTCGGGTTGGAGGTTTCCGCGCGAGAGAGAGAGAGAGAGAGACAGCAAGAGTGTACGTATGCATGTATGTATGTAAGTAAGTATGTAAGTCTGTAAGTAAGTATGTATGTATGTATGTATGTATGTATGTCATATATGTATGTATATAGGTATGTATGTATGTATGTATGCATGCATGCATGCATGCATGTATGTATGTATGTATGTATGTATGTATGTCTGTGAATATGTATGTATGCATGTAACATGTACATGTGTATATGTTTACGTGTGTGCGTGGGTATGCGCATATGTTTGTACTATATGTGGATATGTGGATATTTTTTATATGTATGTATGTATGTATGTATGTATGTATGTATGTATGTATGTATACATATATGCATATATTTCTATATACATATATTTATTTATGCATGTGTATGTGCATTGTGTATATGTACGCAGAGCACCCGACGGAGACGGACAGATAGAGAGAGAGAGAGA
>CAJNDV010032739.1:539-14289 GCA_905221635.1 Symbiodinium sp. CCMP2456
TTTACGTTTTAGGGGTTTAGGGTTTAGGAGTTTGCGTTTTAGGGGTTGGGATCTCAGGACAAATCGCATCACAGAAGTAGACTAATCCCCAGCGTAAGCTTAAGATCTCTAGAGTTTGGCTTTCAATCCCTAAACCCTGAACCCTAAAACCCTAAAGCCCTTAACCCCAACGAGCAGCGCTCAGCGCAGGGGCTGGAGCCTCCCATGATGATCGTCTCGCTCCCATACCGCCGAAATCTCAGAGCTGGGTTCAGGGTTTAGGGCTTAAGGCTTAAGGTTTAGGGTTCAGGGGTTTAGGGCTTAAGGTTTAGGGTTTAGACGTTTAGACTTTAGGGGTTTAGGTTTATGGCTTGAGGCTTAGGTTTTAGACTTTAGGGGTTTAGGGTTTAGGGTTTGAGGTTTAGGTTTTAGACTTTAGGGGTTTAGGGTTTAGGGCTTAAGGTTTAGGGTTTAGACTTTAGGGGTTTAGGGTTTAGGGCTTGAGGTTTAGGCTTTGGGAGTTTAGGGGTTTAGGGTTTAGGGCTTGAGGTTTAGGTTTTGGGGGTTTAGGGGTTTTGGGTTTAGGGCTTGAGGTTTAGGTTTTGGGAGTTTAGGGGTTTAGGGTTTAGGGCTTGAGGTTTAGGTTTTGGGGGTTTAGGGGTTTTGGGTTTAGGGCTTGAGGTTTAGGTTTTAGGGGTTCAGGGGTTTAGGGCTTAAGGTTTAGGGTTTAGACTGTAGGGGTTTAGGGTTGGGGCTTGAGGTTTAGGTTTTGGGGGTTTAGGGGTTTAGGGTTTAGGGCTTCAGGTTCAGGGTTTGGAGTTTAGGGGTTTAGGGTTCAGGGCTTAAGGTTTAGGGTTTAGACTTTAGGGGTTTGGGGTTTAGGGCTTAAGGTTTAGGTTTTAGGGGTTCAGGGGTTTAGGGCTTAAGGTTTAGGGTTTAGACTTTAAGGGTTTAGGGGTAGGGCTTGAGGTTTAGGTTTTGGGGGTTTAGGGGTTTAGGGTTTAGGGCTTAAGGTTTAGGGTTTAGAGTTTAGGGGTTTAGTTTTTAGAGTTTAGGGGTTTAGGGTTTAGGGCTTAAGGTTTACGTAGGGGTTTAGGGGTTGGGGCTTAGGGCTTAGGGCTTTAGGTTTAGGGTTTAGGGGGTTTCGCCAAAGTGTCCGAGCCCGGTTCAGTCGATGAATAGTCGGATCGGGAATCGCGGCTCTGGACTGGTACCCATGTGTGATACCATGAATAGCAATAGACATGGGGATGAAAGACGCCTGAGCGCCGTTCTGCTCATCAGATTATCCTGCAATCTGCCTTCGGTAACACAGGAGCCTAAATAATCACCTATACTATTTTGGGGGGTTGCTGATTATGATTATAGCATAATATACCTTAGAACCCTATTATGATTATTAAGGCCCCTACATTAGTGCCGGTGCGCTCTGCCTGGAGCTGAGGTGCCATCGAGTTGCTGATGGGGGAGCCTCGCTTGCAACAGGGTATTGTAGGGGCCTAAACAATCACCTATCCTATTTTGGTGGTTCCTTGTTCTATCTATCTATCTATCTATCTGTCTATCTATCTACCTATATATATATATATATATATATCTCTCTCTCTCTCTCGTATACTGGGCCCACCCTATTCTAATTATTAAGGCCCCTAATTGGCTGCCCTCCGAGCCTTGCTTGCGTGCAAGTTTCAACGTGCTCCTCCGACTGTCACATCTGTCGCTCGTTGCCTTTGGGTAATGTAGGGGCCTTAACAATTAGAATAGGGGTTTGGGGGTTCCTTACTAAACCCTAAATCCTAAACCCTAAACACTAAACACTAAACCCTAACCCCTTAACCCTTAATCCTAACCCTAAACTCTAAACCCTAACCCTAAACCCTAAACGCTGAGGACAGGCACTACGGCCCTGGTTTGGATATTTGGTCCGTTGGGTGCATCTTGGCAGAGCCAGCTCCCCAGTCTTTCGCAAGAATGCGCATTAGTACGTAGGGGCCTTAATAATTAGAATAAGGTTTAGGGTTTAGGGTTTAGGGTTAGTGTAGGGGCCTTAAGAATTACCTAGACTATTTTGGGGGGTTCCTTATTATAATTATAGTAGAACAGACCCCCCAAAGCAGCCCTATTCTAATTATTCAGGCCCCTACATTACTCCTGTGGTCCTTCTGACGTGCAGTGACTTAGTCGAACTGGTCAAGGATTCTTCTTTGCCAGACTGGCCGGCGGCAGCCCTTCTTTGGGGGGGATCCAGAAAATCCCAACAAGCCGCGGCCTCAAGATGCAGCACTGCTCTTTTCAGTCGCTGGCGTTCTCTGAGCAGTTTGAGACCAGGCCAGGCAACCTGTCTGTGCATATATGGGTAGTTCTCTAAATTAGGGTCCCTTTTTCGGTGCCCAACATAGGACACAACCCTTATAAACAGGGACCCTAAAAGGGACCCTAATTTACAGAACCACCCATGTGGTTTCTTAAGGAGGGTTTTCAGGCTTCTTGTCTTTACTATTAAAGTTTGCCAAGGCACTTTACAGGATTCTATAGGGGGCGTTATGGGGTTTGCTAGAGGGCTGACTGCTTTCAATCGGGGCCATCATCATTAGAATAGGCTTTTGAGGCATGCCGTCGCGCAGTTCAACTCGGGAATATAAAGGTGCACCATGAGACAAACGGTTCAAACCCCCGTAGTACAAGCAGACTACTAAGCCCTAAACCCTAAGCACTAAACCCTGTAAGCTTTAGCCCTAAAGCCCTAAACACTAAACTTAGCCCTAAAGCCCTAAACCCCCCAGGCAGTAGGTCTGCGGGTTCAAGGCTCGACGTCTCCCTCAGTTTGGGATCTTAGGGATGAGTTTCGGACCTTCAGGTTTGGGGTTCAGGGTTTAGGAGTTTAGGGTTTAGGGGTTTATAGTAGGCAATTGGGGGGGGTTAGGGATAGGTTGCATTAGTCTTGAACAACCCCCAAGCAACCCTAAACCCTCAACCGTAAACCCTAACCCCAAGGGTCCAAAGGACCCAATAATCAGGTACTTCAGGTACTTAGGTTTCGGATAGTAGTTATGTAGGGTACTATTTAATTATTTGGGAGAGTATATGAATATTTTGTACTTTGACCCTTAGGGTAAACCCTAAACCCTAAACCCTAAACCCCAAACCCCAAAACCCCTAAACCCCTAAACCCTCAACCCTGAACCTTAAACCCTAAACCCTTGAAGCCCAGTACCCTGGCCCACAAAAGTTTAAACTTTTCTTTTAGTAGGGGGTTTAATAAACCAAAAAAGTTTAAAGGTTACCTACTGGGCTCCTGAGAAACCCTAAACCACCCCCCCCCAAGCCACTCAGATCCTAAAATCCGAAACCCCAAGCTCCCGAATCCTCGGCTTCCGAGCTTGCATGGAGTTGAAGAAATGGGGTCTTATATAAAAAAGAAGAGGCTTTTGGGGTTTAGGGTTTAGGGATTTAGGGTTTAGGGGGCCTTATA
The DNA here is from genome assembly GCA_905221635.1 of Symbiodinium sp. CCMP2456. NCBI lineage: Eukaryota > Dinophyceae > Suessiales > Symbiodiniaceae > Symbiodinium > Symbiodinium sp. CCMP2456. The sequence goes on from CAJNDV010032739.1 coordinate 3,991, forward strand.
TAAAAAAGAAGAGGCTTTTGAGGGTTCCTTTAGAGGGAATCCTTAAAGGGTTCTATAAAGGGCTACTATAAGGGTTTAGGGTGTAGGGGCCTTAATAATTAGAAGAGGGTTTTGGGGTAGATGGTACGATAAGTAGAATAAGGAACCCCCCAAAACAGTCTAGGTAATTATTGAGGCTTCTATTAAGTGCATTCCCCTGCTGCGTTGAGGTGCGGCTTTACTGTCGCCTGCTTCAAGGGTTTAGGATCTGTTTGAGAACGAACCGAGAATCAAACTATGCTTGGCTGTATGCAAAGGCCTCCGGATCTCGCGCGTCAACTCGCACCACAGAGGCACCAACTAGCGAGCGATCATACCTGACAAGTGAGTAATATGGGGGGGCATTGATAGTTGGAGCAAGGTCTTGGAATACATTATAGTACAAGCGTATTCGGGAACCAGAAGGAAGAAGATTGGTTGGTTAAGCTTCAAGCCCCTACATCAGGTTCTGCCAGGGCCCAGGCAGCACAGGCTTGTAATCCCAAAATGCGCATTTAGGGCTTTGGTTTTGGCTGTGGAGGTCGAGAGCTACAAGTCAATTCCTGAGGCATACTTTTTGAAGCCAAGGCTGCAGAAGACCCAAAGGCTCCATGTACCTTTATGGTACATACTTAGGCCTTAAAGGGGTCCCTATATAGGTACTTTAAGGCCTAAGTCTGTACTATATGGGTACATGGAGCCTTAGGGAGAGTTCAGTAAAATCTCGGGTCATGAAGCAAAAGACCTTGACAAGCAGTGGGCCAGCGATCCTCCATCCTTGTTCAAGGGCTGAATCTCATTTACTTGCGACCATCAGGCTCTACGCTGTGTACTGTATATCTATGTGTGTATGCATTTATGCATGCATGTGTGTACATATGTTTGCATATATCGTATGTATATATATATATATGTAATATATATATATATATGTAATATATATATATACACACACACCTAGTATGGCAGTGGAACCAGACTTGCACGATCGGTTGTAGTTTGGCTTTAGGGAGAGCTCTGTATGCAAGCTTGGTCCAAGGTTTAGGTCAGGGCCAACATCATCGTCATCATTTTCACGTGTTGTACTGTCGGCCAACTGGAATACTTGACTGTGGCCAACGGCAACGTCTCGCCTGCAGAAACGACGGAAGTACCGACATATTTTGCGAGACCTCCAATGCGGGCAGCGTCAACATGTAAGCCGATTAGCGACAGAGCTTAGTCGCACACCCACTCAAGGGAACTTCATCTAGAAGCAAAGTACACAAAGATCCCCGTACTTCGGCATTCAGCAATCTTCTTGACTCGTAGTAGAGGCTTGAAGTAGCAATCTCCAACCCCTGAATCCCTGAGTCCGGTCCCCTGCCAGTCTGTCGATCCCATTCCTTTTTAAGCCCTGCTGGAGAACCCTAAACCCTAAACCCTAAACCCTAAACCCTAAACCCTAAACCCTAACCTCGGAGAGGAAGCAGCAGCCCGGGATGAATGCTCTGAGCCTGGAAGGAGCTTGGGAGATCTTCAGCCTACTGTTACGGTTTAGGCTCCTTTAAGGCGGCTTCCTTTAAGGGTTCCTGTAAGGGTTCTTTAGGGATCTAGGGTGTAGGGTTTAGGGGATTTAGGGTGTAGGGTTTAAGGGATTTAGGGTGTAGGGTTTAGGGTTCAGGGTTTAAATCTTCCAAGTTTCGGTCCAGATCGTAAACCAGGATATCAGAGGGCTAGGGCTTAGGGTTCAGGCTTTCGGCTCCTGGGCACCCGAAACCCTACACCCCGAACATCCTAAGCCCTAAAGCCCAAGACACGGTCATCAAGCTTGGGCAGTAGGGTTTATAGGGCTTAAACTAGGGCTGGGGTTTGTATAGGGTGGTTCATGGTTTAGGGCTTTTTACGGGTTTAGGTTTTATGATTTTTCGGGTTTTGGGCCGATGAGGCCGTGACCCTGTGCAACCACCAGGAGAGTCCTAAACCCTAAACCCTAAACCCTAAACCCTAAACCCTAAACCCTAAACCACACAGTCAACCCTTGATCTAAGCCTTAGAGTATAGAAGAATGAGGAAGAATGCCTCACCTGACTTCAAGCAACTTCCAAAGCCGAGTTAAAGCCCCGTGGGGACCAAAACCCGAAGGACTAACTAAGTCTCTTCTCGGGTGGGTTCCCGTCTTTGTTCTTGATTTTAGGGTTTAGGGTTTTGGACTAACTAAGTCTCTTCTCGGGTGGGTTCCCGTCTTTGTTCTTGATTTTAGGGTTTAGGGTTTTAGGGTTTAGGACTAACTAAGTCTCTTCTCGGGTGGGTTCCCGTCTTTGTTCTTCTTGATTTTAGGGTTTAGGGTTTTAGGGTTTAGGACTAACTAAGTCTCTTCTCGGGTGGGCTCCCGTCTTTGTTCTTGATTTTAGGGTTTAGGGTTTTAGGGTTTGGGGTTTGGTTCAGCAGTTTGTGGCTTGGAGAGACCAGGATCATGGGCTCTGAACGTCGCCAAACCCTGCAAGTCCACACATCATGTAGTTCTCCAAGTCCAAGTTAAGGGATCGATAAGGGTTTCTTGAGGGTTTCTGAAGGTGCTATAACGTTCTATCCCAGACCCCCGGAAGGATCTAGAAAGTAGATCCCTTAAGGGGGTTCCTATAGAGTACCCTTCAGTAGTTAGGGCCCCAAACTAGGGGATCTACTTTTTAGATCATCCAGGGGGTCTGGGGTATTGGTAGGTCACTCCAGACCTAAAGCCGCAGAAAGCCCAAGGAGTATTGCCGCAACTTGTGCACCCTGAACCCTAAACCCAGTCCTCTGCTTTGACAGACAACCCCTGCCCTGGCTCGGAAACGTTCTTTTTCCCAGAGAGCCCAATACCCCTTGATTAAGTAATAGACCTTAAATCATAATATTAAGGTCCCTATAATTTAAGGTGTGTTCCTTAATTAAGGGGTATTGGGTTCTCTGGGTTCAAGGTCCCGACCACCTTCTCATGCTCCGCTGTGTCGCACAAGTGGCACTTTGGCCGACTGTCTGCCGGCAAGCTCGTGACACTGATCTGCCTGCTCATGTCGGAGATCCTAAACCCTAAACCCTAAACCCACTAATCCCTAAACCCTAAACCCTAAACCATGGTGCTGCAGAGCTTCTCCGTGCTTAACAGGACGTGCGACCACTGAGTTTGGACTCGTCCTTGTCGATATTTGTCGAGCCTGTGTCGACCCACACAGTGTGCTCGCTGACTTTAACATCCGCACATGCCTGAAGCATCGCTCCAGCCCCTCATCCCTAAACCCTGATATCACAAAGCCCGTAATGTAGAATACAGAACAACTACAGCAAAGTTTGGGGAGTGTGGGAGTTTAGCTAATATCATGAGCACGAAAATATGGCAGCCCCTGGACTGTTTGCTTGATTTCATAGCCTGGAGGGCTCCCACGGCGGCAGGGGAAGCCGTCCGAGACGACGATACCGTCGCAGCTTACCTTCAGGAAAGCTGAGCTTTGGGTTTGGGGTCTAGGGTTGCGTGTTTAAGCGTTTTTGAAGCGGGTTCAGAGTTGTTGCTGTTAATGGCTTCACCTATCCTTTGAAAGCTTGGACCCCAACTAGTATAATCAGAACAGTTCCTTGCAGTAAGGGCAACTGTCTGGAATGGCTGCAGTCTAGCAAAGCTTCGTCTAGGACGTCTAGGATTGCTTCGTCTAGGATTAGTGTCAGCATCACTCTCGGGGTTAGTCCAATCTGCGCTGACTCAACGGAACGAAAAGCATTACGAGGGAGAGTGAGAAAGAGCATGTGCCCAAATAGGGTCCTTTAAGGGTAGCTTTGAGGGCACCATAATAAGGGTTCTATAAGGGTTCTAGGTCTACCTTAAGAACCCAAAACCTACTTTTTTGTAGGGTCCCTATAAATCCCATATTAGGGTTTATAATAAGAACCTACAAAAAAGTGGGTTTTGGGTTCTTAAGGTAGGGTACAAGGGTCCATCTACCCAAATCGCAGATACTTCGGCCTTAGAGCAGTCCCTATCTAGTTTAGGGTTTAGGATTTCGGGTTTAGGGTTTAGGGTTTAGGGTCTAGGTACTTAAGGGCCAAAGTACACGCTACTATTTGGGCACATGGACGCTTAGGGTTACTGAAGCCGCTAAGCCCGAAACACCCGAAACCAACAACTTCGCATGGGCTCTTTCATGGGTCCTCTCAGCAAGGAGTTCTTAGTTGCAGTTTTTTTTGGCAACATATGTGTCTTTGCGGTTTAGGGTTGTTGGTGCTGTTTGTGTTGCGGGACTGGAAAAAGAAAGCATCGTAAGGAGCCCGAAAAGGAAGACCTCTGGGATCTTGGTTTCAAGGCCTCCCATTTAGAAGCCTGAGTACTTACTAGCACCATTATTTCTAATCATCCCCAGCATCAAATTCCCAGAGTTAGGTCCCTAAAGCCAGGATGGTCTTTTGGACCTAATTCCATAATAGTATACTATATATATATATATATATGTATGGAGTCTCTGGGATTACAGTAGTTTAAGGCCCTGCATTAGGGTTCCCAGAGAACCCAATACACCTTCAACAAAAAAATGTACCTTAAACTAGGGGCCTTTACACTATGATTTAAGTGATATTCCTTGATTAAGGGGTATTGGGTTCTTTGGGTCCACAGTTCAGGCTGGAAGTTCGTGGCCTGCTGCCAGAAGTGCTCGATGCTGCAGATCTGCGCATGCTCGGTTCAGGGTTTAGGGCTTCCGGTTTAGGGGTTCAGGTTTTAAAACACCCCCAAACCCAAAGGGTCCTATGTATTGATTATGGGGGATACTTGCCTAAACCATAATAATCGTAATTCCTAGTATATTGAAAACCCACATTATACCTATAGACGCACGTTGGACACTCTGAACAAGCCTTCTTTTCTAAGCTTCAGCAACCTCTATCCCCAGGAGAGCCCAATACCCCTCAATTAAGGATTTTACCTCAAATCATAATATTAAGGCCCCAATAAATCATAACCCCAATAATTTAAGGTATACCCCTTAAATCATAAGATAAAGGCCCCAATAATTTAAGGTATACCCCTTAAACCATCATATTAAGGCCCCTACAATTAAGGCATGTTCCTTAGTTAAGGGGTATTGGGCTCTCTGGGTCTATCCCTACGACTCCAAAGCCCGATATTAGCTGGTGCATCCGGAAGAAAGACATGGGTACTGTGGATGATATAAATGTTGAGGGTTTGGGGTTTAGGGTTTAGGGTTGATATATATATATATATATATATATCCTGCATTACCTCAAGGACCCTAAACTGTGGGAGTTATGGTATGTTCCTTCTTGTGGGTCATGCAGGATTTATAGCATCAACCGTAGTTCTCGAAATTGGGTCCCATCTTATGTCCCCAAGTAGTACGGCACCCTTATAAACGGTACCCTAAAGTCCTAAAGGAGGCTCTAATTTCGGGGGTTAAGGCAAGCCATAATCGCACATCTACCATAATATAGGGGCCTTAATGATTAGAATAGGATTTGGGGGCATGTTCTGCTATAGTTATAATATAAGCAGCCCCCAAAACCCTATTCTTATTCTAATCTTTAAGGCCCCCATATTACATTGTCACACTACCCTAAACCCGAACCCCACAGTCTATTGCTTGAATCTTTAACCTTAGCTTCAAAGGATGTTCTGAAGGCGGTGATTCGGCTTGGCAGAGAGGTCAAGATTACTGCAAGAGGGTTTAGGGTCTAGGACTGCAAACACATCCTTGCAGTCCTTGAACTTTGACAGGCTGCCATCCCCGGAGAACCCAATACCCTTTACTTCAGGAAAATACCATAAATCATAGTACGAAGGCCCTTACAATGTAAGGTAAGCATATTCCTCAATCAAGGGGTATTGGGTTCTGCCATCCCAGCCTCCTTTGCAGCTTTGCCTGGAGTTCGGGGCTCGGGCGAGGGTCGCTGTCAGGTTCAGAGAAGTCTGTGAGATCTTGCAGTGGAGGTTTGGAGCGGTTACGGCTAGGGCATCAGGGCCACTCTATGGCATCCTAGAGGATATGGTTTAGGGTTTAGGGTTTAGTATAGTATAGTGTTTAGTATGTCGAGCTGCAAGAGATCCCTGGCAAGACTCAAGCTAAAGAAGAAAACCAGCGGCAGCATGTTTCTATGGGGGGGAGAGGGGGCGTGACTAATGTGGCCCATACTCTGACATTAATGCCGTCGTCGCTTGCGACTGGTCCCTCCCCGCTGCGAATCGGGCTTTAGGAAGTGCAACTGCAACAGCGACAACATTCAAACCGCAAACAATACTTAAGATACCACTCAGCGTCATCAGCAGAGCCTTATATACAGTTACATGAACAACGAGAAGCACGCACACAACATACATTCCCACTCGTGGTTACCATACTTGCGCTGGTAGTAGAAAAATGAGTAATCAGAACGGCGACGATACAGCTTGAACATAGTAAGCCAAATTAAGGTGACCACAAAACTACTTCACGTCATGGCCATGACCCTGAGAAGCATAGCAGTGCGGCACGCAGAGATACACTTTTCAAACATGGGGCAGCCATGGGCTGAACGGAATTTGATATGAAGCCGCTCATTCGCGGAGCAACCATACGTTGCTAAACCAGAAACAAACAACCCACGGTTTAGGGTTTAGGGTTTAGGGTTCCATCCTGACTTAGGGTTTAAGGGTTTAGGGGTTTAGGGTTTGGGGGGGGGTTTAGGGTTTAGGGTTTAGGGGTTTACGGTTTACAAATATTACAGCCCCCCTAAACCCTAAACCCTGTGCCGGCAGAGTCTTTTGCACTGAGATCCCTGCTGACCTCGAAAAGCCGGGTCCTCACGACAGCCCCACCATACCTTAAGAACCCAAAACCCACTTTTTTGTAGGTTCTTATTATAAACCCTAATATGGGATTTACAGGGACCCTACAAAAAAGAAGGTTTTGGGTTCTTAAGGTAAACCCGAAACCCTGACGGTGTAGCGTTTAGGGTTCAGGGAAACGAGGAACCCGAACCCCCTAAACCATTGAAGCCCTGAGCCTGAGGTGTCGTAGGCTCAGGTCCTAGTAGGGTTTGAGACTTCGGTTTCAAAGATGCAGGAAACAAGATTGAGTCTCTTTCGGATGAGAAAACTACCCTAAACCCGAAACCCCAAGACTTAACTGGAGCCATGAGAACCCTGCCCGAAAACCCTAAAGCTCTGGACCTCAGAAATGGGGGTTGGGGGTTTACACTTATAGTGTTTCGGAACTCATTAGGGCTTGGGGTTGTAGGTTTATAGGTTTCAGGGTTTAGGGCTCATGGGCCCCGTAGTGGAGATCCCAGGAGAATAGAAGCTGGAGGGGGCAAAAGCCCACTACAGCGATCATTGAAGGGTTCCTTGAGGGGGAGACCCTTTAGGAAATAGGGCGCTTAGGGCTTTAGGGTTTAGGGTTTAGGGTTTAGGGTTTAGGGTTTAAAGGGTTTCGAAGTTTAGAATTTACAGGTGCTGTAAGGAGTTTATGGTTTCGGGGTTATGTCGTCGGCTTCTGAATCTAACCCTAAGGGTCTGAGTACCTAATATACATATACTCTCCCAAATAGTAAACCTACATAACTACTATCCGAAACCTAAGTACCTGATTATCGGGTCCTTTGGACCCTTGGGGTAAATCACGGCCCGGGCATGAATTGGATGTGCCTGAAATAAGCGCTCTGAAGGCATTCTGAAAGGCTTCAGCTGGAACAGCCAGTTTAGGGTTGAGTTTTTAGGGGTTTAGGGGTTAGGGGTTCAGGGATTTAGGGTTTAGGGTTTAGGGTTTAGGGGTTCAAGGTTCCTTTTTTCCAGCATGCATTGAACCCCAGTGAGCGAAGCCAAAGCCACAAAGTCTCACTCATGCTGGCTCCTGCTGCAGTCGCTACATCCGAACATCGCCCTGCAAACGACCTGCCAGACAGTGCGGTCTAGCATTTCAGCAACGGCCCGAAAGCTTGTCATAGGGCTCGTATGAGACTGTCTGAAACCTGCAGGCAGAAGTCAGCACCCTCTATTCATCAATTCAGCTGTCTATCTGCTTATCTGTTTACCCATCTGTCTATACATGCATACATACATGCATAGACATAGACATAGACATAGACATAGACATAGACATAGACGTAGACATAGGCATAGACATAGACATAGACATAGACATAGACATAGACACAGACATAGACATAGACATAGGCATAGACATAGACATAGACATAGACATAGACATGGGCATAGACATAGACATAGACATAGACACAGACATAGACACAGACATAGACATGGACATACATACATACATACATACATACATACATACATACATACATACATACATACATACATACACCCCCCCTGAGTAGTACCTTCCGGACGCCGTCCAAGGAGGCATCTCTTGGTATCTCCACATCGACTTCCCCTTGCAAGGCCTTGCCACTGCCAGGGGTACAGAGGGTCTACGCCACGATCCGGGCTGCAGTAGTTAGGGTTCAGGACATATGGTGGTCATCGTGCAGGGTGCACGGTTCAGGGATACACTACACGCTTTGCAAAGATGTATCTTCTGAGCGATGGACCTTATGCTAGGTGTTTAGTAGATCATGGCGGAATGGTGCGAATTACGTGCCCTAAACCTGAAACCTTAATCCTAAAAAAATAGTACAGCCGAACTTCTGGGACTGTCGAGTCCGAGTTTCCAAGGTGTCTAGCTTCTGGGCCCTGAGATGAGCAGCCTATGCCTGATCCAGTTTAAGGTTTTAGGGCCTTTATACCCTACACCCTAAACCGTCTATGGTTGAGGGTCTATACCCTAAACCCTAAACCCTAAACCGTCTATGGTTTAGGGTCTATACCCTAAACCCTAAACCGTCCATGGTTTGGGGTCTCATTCAAGGCCTCTTGAACTATGGAGGTCTTCTCGGTAAGCTCTCAGGATTATTGCTTGGTGTCACGGTACTGAGCTCTTCATCGAAGGAGCATGATCCAGCTCGGCTGGTTCAAGCAGGGTTTTGAGGTGCAGGGTTTTAGGCTTTGGATTCGGTTTAGGGTTTAGGGTTTAGGGTTTAGGGTTTAGGGTTACAGTTGAAGCACTAGTGCAGCACTGCAGGGTTCAGAGCTTCGAGGTGTCGAGCCAAACCTACATTCAGGTAAGCTGCTGCCTGCTTGAACCCACAAAACCTGAAGCCGGTGCCCTGCCTCAACCACACAACCGGCTAATGTATGGGCGGGCCTAAATAATTAGAATAGGGTTGGGGGATCCCTTATAATATGATTAGAATAAGGAACCCTAAGAAATATTATTGGTAATTTTGTAGCAAGAATAAGGAACCCTAAGAAATATTATTGGCAATTATTTAAGCTTCCATATTACCTTTGAAGATCCAGTGGAACATGTCCAGAATTCCTTCTGAGACTCATTGCTCATGGCAGCCTAGAGCCCTAAACCCTAAACGATGCGTATACACCCTACTTTTTTTTTGGAGGTTCATGTGTAGTTCTAGGCACGTGCGCTTCTTGCCGCCGCGGAGGGTCTGCTAGTTCTACGTAGGATAACTATAGTTCTAACCTATATTAGGGGACGTATAACCCCACTGCCCATGAACCTCCACGCAAACCCCCAAACCCTAAACCCCAGAGAGCAAATGCCGCGTTTGCTAGGGCCCCCACTCCGACGTTTGGGTACCTCAGAACGGAGGGTTTAGGAAGTTCAGGGCTTTGGGGCTTTTGGTTTGGTTTAGGGGTTTTGGGGTTTAGGTTTTAGGAGTTAGGAGTCTAGGGTTTAGGGGTTTTGGATTCAGGTTTCGTGCTGTGAAGAATCCGGCTGCTAGAAGTGTCTTCTGTGTACTACCTCTTCTATACTCCGGTGAACTAAGCCAAACTTCGGTCCACGAGCAAAGTAGAACTACCCCATATCACCAGCCCAGCCCAAGACACACGCCCTAAACCCTAAACCCCTTAAGCCCTAAACCCCTCTACCCTAAACCCTCCACCCCCTAAGGGTCCAAGTACCTAATAATCCTTTACTCTCCCAAATAGTAACCTACATAACTACTATCCGAAAACTAAGTACTTGATGATCGGGTCCTTTGGACCCTTGGGGACCGTAAACCCCTAAACCCTAAACCCCTCAACCCCTAAACCCTAAACCCCTCAACCCCTAAACCCCTAAACCCCTAGACCCCTAAACCCCTCAACCCTAAACCCCTAAACCCTAAACCCTAAACCCCTAAACCCCTAAACCTCTAAACCCTCAACCCTAAACCCCAAAAAAACCCTAAACCCCGAAGGCAGGCTTTGAAACCGAG
>CAJNDV010032739.1:28918-38989 GCA_905221635.1 Symbiodinium sp. CCMP2456
AGGCTGTAGACTCCTAAGCCCTAAACCCTAAACCCTAAACCCTAAACTCAACTTCAAAAAGTCAAGGTTGTTTGATGTCTGAAGTAACTTGCCCAGGAGTTTAGCATCAGGATCCTGCTCATTCCCGTAGTGGAGTGGGTGCGAAAGAAGCCGGTGGGATGCTGTAGAGGTGGAGAGTTTAGGGTTTAGCGTTTAGAGGTGTGGGGTTTAGGGTTGAGGGTTTAGAGGTGTAGGGTTTAGGGTTTAGAGATTTAGGGTTCAGGGTCTAGAGGTGTAGGGTGTAGGGTTTAGGGTGCAGGGTTTAGGCTGGACGCGGAGATGTTGGTCTTGCTGATGGCCTGCTGAATTGTCATGTTGTAGGGATCCTTGGCAAGCATTCGTAGTTTCCCCTATGGTCCACTGAAGTTACCTATTGATACATGCATACTCATATTGTATATCTATCTATCTGTCTGTCTGCTGTCTATCTATCTAAATACCCACATATATATAGATATATACATAGCTACACATACACACGTAGTCTTTTGCGCGGGGTCCTCACAGGCCCTGTCGGACCTGATGTGATGCAAAAGAGGCGCTTCGAGAAGAACGACGGGACATGCGGGAGAAGAAGACTGCCATTGGCGAAGATGCTGAAAGGTGCCGCTTGGGGTTTAAGGAGACCGCTCCCGCCTGCAACGCTTCTTGCGTGAATTCTGAAGCAACTAGAGCCCTAAACCCTAGATATGCCTAGATCGTACAGCCCAAAACTTCATCTCCAAAAGCCCCAATCCCAAAGGCCCCTCAACCCCAAACCCCAGGCCCTAACCCTCAGTTCGAGGCAGCTACAGCTGCAGCTGCCAGGGATGAAACGCAAGCGCTCTCCGGAACCGGAGGCGCTGGGAATGAGGGCAAGCCATCTTTTCTATAGGCTATCATGGGTTTATAGAGGTTAAGGCTGGATAAGGTTTCGGGATTTTGCGAAGATTTGGAGTACGAGTGTCCTCTGCCATTTGCGCCCGTGGACACAGCCAGGCATGTTCATCGAAGAGCCTCTTAGATGACTCTTGAGCCCGAAAAAAAAACCCTAAATGAAAACCAATCACAATATAATTCCTCGGGGCTCCTTATTATGACTATACCAGAAAGGAGCCCAAAACCCTATTCTAATTTTAAAGGCCCCTCCCTGAACCCTAAACCCTAAACCCTAAACCCTAAACCCTAAACCCTAAACCCTAAACCCTAAACCCTACCTTACACCTTGAAGCATCTTCATCGGCTCCTTTAGGCGCTGTGCGACGGTCCAGCGAGGGAGTGCAACCTGTCTCCTGCAACGCCGATGCAGGTGGGAGTCAGGTTTAGAGTTTAGGGTTTAGGGTTCAGGGTTTACTTGGAGGTTCATGGGTAGTTATAAACGGGGTTAGAAGTAGGGTAGCTATACTTATAACCCATATTGGGGGACTTATAACCCGACTTATAACTACCCATGAACCTCCAAGCAGGGTTTAGGGTTTAGAGGGAGTGTCGCAGGGGGTTCTTGCTCGCGGTTCGGTTAATGTAGGGGACTAAATAATTACCAATACTATTTTTGGTGTTCCTTATTATAATTAGGGTATAGTGGACCCCCAAAACCTTATTCTAATTGTCAAGGCCCCTATATTAGGGCTCAAGGCTTTGGGATCAGTTTGGCGTAGTTCATCTAACGCTTCAGCGGTTTGGGGGCTCTTTGCTTGCCGACTTGCTCCCGCAAGCTTTGGCCAGAAAGACCTTGAAAGCAAACACGTGCACAGTACGAGTAAATGCGCTCTGGTCATCTGATTCTTCCGGGCAGACGCGTTGAAAGTACCCATCGGATTCCCGTCGGTTTGTGTCTCGCCAGGACCAGCCCGAGGAGCACATCACGACTCCCGAGAAAAAGGCCCACACGACGCCGCGGATCACACCGGAGAAGACTGCCAGACCGACCGAGGCGGGGAGTTTTCTGAGAGGGCCAAGTCCGCGTCGTCGCGGGCTTCCTGTGGGCCAGAAGCTTCCGGGACATCGAATATAGGAGCCTTAGTAATTAGAATAGGGTTTGGGGGTATACTATATTATATAAATATAATAAGGAACCCCCCAAAACCCTATTCTACTTATTAAGGCCCCTACAGTATAGTGGTTCATCAACTCAGGCTCTGTTTCATAAAAACATTGCTTTTCTACTAAAGCATGTCTGGATGCGGGAACTGAGCCACATCTTGGAGCTTGCAAGAGGGCTTATCATTCGCCTTGATCCGTGCTACATTGCGGTGCCACGGATTTCTACATCAACAATTCCAAGGATTTTGATTCACGATATGACTGCCGACAGGCGGATCACGCAAGTCCACTGACAGCGGAGACCACGGCCGCTGAGCTGCAGTTGGACAGGGTCAGATGGCTGTGTGCCGCATCCTCTGCAGAGTTCCAAGCCGAAGAGTTTGCCCAAGCAGTCCAAAGCTCCTAATGTAGGAACCGAATTAAGAAACCCTGGCTCTATAACGCCGATATATTAAGATCCATACTAAGCACCCAAATAAAGACCCAGGGTTTCTTAATCAGGTTCCTCTGTGAATCAACTGTAAGCCTACAGTATCGGCAGTTGGCGAGTGAAGCCTGAAAGGGGACCGGTTCCAAAGCAAAAGCAGCTCGGGAGTCTGTCTCATTCTTGCAGCATCATAGCGGGTCACGCTGGCTTTTTATCGCAGGAGATAGGAAGCACCAAGAAGTAAGATGGCATCGCGAGACCAACTCTGACGGCCGAAGCCTAAACCAGGTGTACCAAACTCTACTCCAAAACCCTCTGCCCTTTTACATATAAAGCCGAAAACCAATACGAGGCTGGTTCATACTTATGTTGCAGGTCTTTCGAACGGCCATTTTTGCCCCTACCACAGATTGCTAGTGGAGTTTCACTTGGGGAGGAGGGCCAGAATGGCCCGGAATTGGGGTCATATTTTGGCCTGCGCGTCTGGGCCCTGGGCCTCCTGGCTTTCTTGCCTCCTGAGACTTTAGGGTTTAGGGTTTAGGGTTTAGGGTTTAGGGTTTAAGGACGACTGAAGCGAGCTTCAAAAGTAGTGCGGCCAGGGCGCCGACTGGGCTGGCGAACACGAAACCCTAAAGGTAGTCCCGGAAGCCTCCAACCCGTGCGGACGGACAACGACCCTCAAACCCTAAACCCTAAGCCCTAAACCCTAAACCCTAAATCCAAACAAGAAGCTTTTGCATTATATCGAATCGCCCCAAGCCCTCAGTCGAAACTCCCGGCTGAGCGAAGGCCGTCGTTGTCCGAGCCATCTCGAAAGCCTTCCAAAGCGCAGGACATGGGCTGAGGGTTCAGGGCTCTGGGGGTCTAGGAATTGTGGATTGAGGTGGTGTTTAGGCTTCGGGTTTAGGGATTTTGGGTCTAGGATTCGGGTTTAGGGATTTTGGGGTTTAGGGACTTCGGGCTGAACGTCGAGGGTTTAAGAAGCTACAGCTCGGAGGGCTGAGGATTAACTTCGCACATGCTTTTTAGAGTTAGCTGTTATAGCTGGCGCGTCATGCAAACTCAGCTAGGACCACTTGTTGTGGTACGGACATAGTCACTAAACCCTAAACCCTAAACCCCTAAACCCTAAACCCTAATTCCGTTCGTCATAATAAGCACCCTACAGGGCCTGTCACCTGCGGGCCGTGTGACCCTGCAGGCACCCAGGTCCTGACACTCCCAGCCATCGACAAGATCGTCAAGGACTTCTCCTGGGGGGTACTGAGACCAGAATCTTCTTCCTTAAGCAGTTTAATATAGGGGTTTAAATAGTTACCTACAGTATTTTGGGGGCTCCTTATTATGATGGTGGTATAATATACTGGAAAACCCAAGTCTAATTATTGAGGCCCCTATATTAGGCTGCGGCAGCCATTGGTGATGTATTGGCTTGCAAGCTTCCAGACGGCCTGTAATATCGGGTGGTGAGCCATTTTGCTTAGGGTTGTGACGATCTTGTTCAAGGTGAAGGAAAAGACTATCCGTATGGTCGCGGTGATGCTTATGATGTTCAGGATGAACACAGGATAGGCTACCGTTAAACCTAGCGAGCTCGGAAGCACGAATAATCACTAATATCTTTGGGTGTAGACTCTTGAGTGATTTTTACTGGTCTGAGCAGATGAAGCAAAGGTGTTCTAGGAGGGTTGTCGAGCTTTTATCAAGGCACAGCGGGGTGAAGTTCAACTTAACAGACCTGGGAGTTTCCGAAAATTCGGGGTACCTTATTTGGGGTCCTTATAATAAGGATCCAATTATTTAGGGTACTATATTAGGGTCCCCTGTTTTCGGAAACCCCCACCTGTAGATCCCGGATTGAGCCAGTTCGGGTCGACGATTGAGCGTTTGAGCAGCCGGGGCTTTGTCATCAGGCTTCGTCATGGAGCTTGAGGAAGCCATGACTGTGCAGCTTCTAGAAATTCACAATGGTCAGAGAAGTAGGCAGCTGGGTCTCCGAAGCTTGCGACCAGAAATGCCGGTGTCAGTAGTTGGCAGCTTAGATTAGATGAGTTGCAGGTTGAGGCCACTTGATGAGGGATTCGAGTTTCAGCAGGGTTCACTGAACCCGGAAACCTCGAGACTTCATCCGAGATCAGAACACGGTGAGGACCAGGGGCTCGGATCATCCACGCAGGAGATTTTAGCACCCCGGCTTTTCAGCAGGCAAGGTCTCCTGCGTCTTGGGATGGTGATGGCGATGCTGATTAGATGATGACGTGTTGCTGCTGTTGTTGATGGTCTGGTGATGGTGAGAATGATGCTGAGAAGATGGCTGTATGGTACAAGACTGACCCAGATGCCCGCGCAAAGCTCGTATGATCACAATCTTGCAGACACACCTGAGCTGACTAGAAGCATTTCTCCAAGTTAGGGCTAGGCGTTTTCATATACCACGAATATGATGTCAGTCCCTACAGGGGCTCTGCCAGTTCCGACCAGTACGGGCTGTGCTCTAAACCCTAAACCCGAAATCCTAGACCCTAAACCCAAACCCAGAACCCTAGACGTAAACTCTGAACTTGCAAGCTCCGAAGCTCTACACCCTAGATTGGACAACGGCCAAGTTATGACAGGGTAAAATTCGTGTAGCCACGCATCTTTCCCATTCTACATACGACCACCCCTAAACCCTAAACCCTAAACCCTAAACCCCTACACCCCAAAGCCCTTCGACCTAAAAAAAACCCTAGACTGCCCTAAACAAACCCCACCCTAACCGCGCCAAAGCCCTGGCACGATGACGGTACTATGGACACCTATCATGAGAATGACAAACATAGATTTGGGGGTTTAGGGTTTAGGGTTTAGGGTTATATGTGGGAGTGGTATTGTTTTTGCTTGTTTAACTCCACTGACCGTTTCGACCAGCCTGGGTATTGAAACTGCTACAGGTCTGTTGTTCTTGGTAAGAAGGACTGTGAGTACTTTAAAACGGTGTGGTGGGTAGATAATATACATTAGTATACCTGTAGTCTATAGTTGCTTTACCTTAGTATAACCCTACTTACATCTGCCCATGAACCTTCAACACCTCAACGGCCGCACCGAGCTGTTCGGGCCGCTCAGGAAAAGCTCGAAAGCCAGAACAAAGTGATGGACACTTGGCCAAGAATGAGGTTAGGGTTTAGGGTTTAGGGTCTAGGGTTTGGGGTTTAGGGTTCCTGAAGCGATCTCATTCCTCCACCATACCCTGAGCCCTATAACCCCCATGTGCTTCTGGACTGCCGGGCAAGACTCTTCCGGCTCTTTAAACGGGTCACACAAGAAGTACGGTCTTTCGTGGGGTTCTTTAACCCCTATGAGAATCGACCGCTGTTCAGATGTCCAGCCCTTGTCACTGTTAACTGTTAACTAGAGAGGTTTCCGAAAGCCTTGGATGCGCATCTACGCTTCATGGCTGTTACAGTGTCCACTCGACTTTGGGTCGGGAATTTCCTGGAGAAGATGAGATCTAGATTCTAGATGCCATCCTGCTTCAAGCGGCGGCATGTTACCACCGAGGTTACGGATGATCTTTGCTTCTGCATCGCCTGAGCGCATGCGAGCTGCCATCGCGGAGTCTCCGTGCTGTGTGCACAGGAGGTCGTTTTTTTCGACTATGTCGGGACAGTATCGTCGGAGATCTCAGGGCGAACCTGAAGCATTCTCTGACGGTGCTTGTTGGGTCACATCCTGACTGGTTGGTAGTCAGGCGATCTGGGGTGCAGCTGTTGTCTCGGGGCAAAAGATGGGAAAGCGACAACTCAGGAGGATTAATGAAGGCAGCCCGTCATTGGTGCATATCATGCGGAAGCTGTTGCGAATCGTATTTCATGGCGAATCATGTTTTGCTTCTAATCGATAATAATAATAATTTCAGGAATTATAAATATCATAATTGATTTATGATATTATCTTGAAATTTATAATTCTTTAAGAAATTGGATAATGATATATATATATATATCTAAATAAAAAATATATATAATATTGATCTAAAAGACCTTATCATTGTATTTATATGATCACGGGCAGAATATACGATGCCATGGCGAAAATTCCGCGCTAAAGAATTTTTTACGAGATTTGGAAAATATATTATTTTCATGTTTTTTTATTAGTGCTGTTCTTGGTTCTATACTACTAAGATTACGATTACGAATAATCATTTGTCTCGATAATTAATTTTTTGTCTCTTCTTTATAGGTTCTTGTTTTTATGCGAGTATTAGTTCATTCTGATAGTCGACAGCATAGCTTTCCTGGTTCGTTTTTTTAGTGATAATGTAAAAGTCCGCAGGCGAATAAAATCTATTATTTTATCTTAAGATCTTTCGGCTTAAATGAATAGTTGCGATATTAGATAGATATTATTTAAATGATTTTCATTGAGATAATTTTGATTGATTCTTATTTAGATCATTTCTCTTATTGAAGATTTAAATTTTCTTTCAAGATATCGTCTTCGGGCAATTTGATTGGAATCGTGATTGTATATCGATAGTTTGGGAATAGATGAGGATTTAGGTATTCTCTTTAATAGATAGATTCGAGGTGTTTTATTTGGGATAATATTAAGTTGTGAATAATAAAAAATGGGCAGAGAAATTGATAATTAATAGATGATTTTAAATACTAGATCGATTAAGGGAGTTAGTAGTATTAGATAGATAAGAATAAGGAGGAAATTGATTAGAATACAAATTAAATATAGTAAATCTAAAAAATAAGGATAATAAATATATCTATTTTATTTATATAATATATATGATTCATATATTATAATTCTATATATTAATTAATGACAAGAAATCTTTTAATGATTTTTTTTATAGATATATTTAATTTAGATAGTAATATGCTGAATAAAAAATATAAAGAAATTATTCATATAAATATTAAAAATTTCGAAAATTTAAAAATTATATAAATTATTGGCAGGGATAAGAAATAAGGATTGCTTAGAATATGAGGATGATAAGGATAATATGATAGTGTTATATTATTATTTATTTCACTAATTTTAAAAAATTATATAAATTATTGGCAGGAATAAGTAATAAGGATTATTTAGAATATGGGGATGATAGGGATAATATGATAGAATTATATTATTATTTATTTGACTAATATTTCTCTTATTTTATATGAATTTCTATATTTATATGATCTGAGCTCTTCTGCTCTATTATTCTTATCTATCTTATATATATATATTTATATAGATATATATTATATATTCGTGATAGGGATAAGTCGCGGGCGGGATATATGATATGCGGGCGGATGGGAAGAGAGGCGCGATCGCGGGAAGGAAGAGAAATTATGCTGGATATTGGACGACTCCATAGAAGGGACAGTATGGTTAGATAATCTAGAAAATATAAGATATAAGAAATATCATTATGTCGAGCTCATTTATGAAAGCAATTTAGGATATAATATTTATAAGGAACAGCATATTTCTCATTCTGAATTAGATATTTCTTTATCCTGAAATATTTAGATTAAGATTGGAGATAAGGTTGATATGGCCCCTAATATCATGAATATAATGATTATATCAAATCAATCCAAGAATATAGGAGAGATAGGAGAATATCATTCTTTATTTCGAATGATGAGCCCAGATGAGATAGGAGAATATCATTCTTTATTTCGAATGATGAGCCCAGATTCATCATGATTCTAAAAATTTCTCGGGAGAAATCGATCTATTAATATATAAAAAATCATATATTTCGATTTAAAGATCGATCAATATTCAGATCATGAATTCATATTTCTAGAATGATATATAATATATATCCTTTTATTTAATAAAATATGCTCTTTTCTGAAGTGCAAATCCATAATCAAAATATAATAAACAACGCAGATTCGATAGATACCTCCGTGGTAATATAAGAAGAATTGAAATAATCTTTGAAATATCTCTCGGGCAGATAGTTCTAATAATAATTATCAAATTTCGATAAATTTTTCGATATGAAACTCCTCAATATGAGATTAGAGAATATATATTCTACTATCCCCGCTCTTCAAGAATAAAAGATATTTGAAAGTATCGCCGCTCCACTTTGAATTCTCCGATTCCCGCCCGGATGTCCTCAAGATTATCACACATCTAATCAAAATCAAAAGAATGCAGCTATAAAATATATCAATCGTGCGATTCCTCGAAGGACCATCTAAAAATTATCTTCGATATTCAGAATAATAATAAAATTAATATAGCATCATCAAATTTCAAATCTTAATATTATAATAATATTATCAATCGATACTGCAGTAAGATTATCAATCAATAATTATTATCATATCCTAATTAAACTCATAAATCAAAATATTTCCAATCTCTCAAATCAGAGATCGAGACGTCATCATATATCCATTAAATATAGTCGACCTCCTCTAAAAGCGATTATTTTATTTGATAATCTATTGTTTATATACGCTTATTTATTTATTAGTATATCCTTATTTTTTATGAAGTTATTTTGTTTATTAATATTCCTTCGCTTATATAAGATTATTGCGTATATAAATATATCTTTTCTTATTGTTAAATTATACTAGCTATTAGTCGGCTTCGTTTATTATGTATAATCATTTTACTTATTCATATATATTTTCACTCATTATATATGATTATTTTGAATCTATATATATATATATATATATTATATATCTTTATTGATTATATGCGGCTATTTTGCTGCTCGATGCGTCTTCTCTTAACTATGGGTAATTATTTTGCTCGTTGGGGTGTTTTCGCTTATTGTGCGATTGCTTTGCTTAGTGGTGGTTCGCCGTCTTTTTCAAATTGTGGTTATTTTACGCGCCTTTGCTTACTATATGTGGCTATTTTATTTATTGGTGTGCGTGTGGGTATGCTAGATTTGCTTAGTGCTGCGTCTTCGTATACTATATGTAATTATTATTTTTATTGGCGCGTCTTCGCTTATTAACAAAATGTATTTTATTTAGTAGCGCTACGACTTCGCTTATTATTTTATTATTGTTTTGGCTCCCATTTGGCACCGTCAGCGAGCGGAGCTGACGCTACACGACAGGTCACGTGTCCAATTCGGAAACTCCGGAACTGCAAAGTCGCAGCTACGAAGAAATCTAAAGCAAGGCAGTCCCAAAGGAAAGGAGCAGCCAGTTGATACTTGCAGGTCTACTTCTCTCGCCTTTCTGCTGCTAGCTCATCACTAAGTTTGCTCAGCACGTGAAACAAGATATTCAAGTATGAATCTGCAACCTTCATCCTACCTCCATAAAACCTATCACTTATCCATAGCATAGATTTGTCTTGTACCAGGATTAGATTTTAGATTTTGAAGGATATTCGTAGACTATTTCATGTTGGGAAGTTGTATGGAACTGAAACGATGAAATCGGTAGGATTTCGTTGTATTTCGTTTGGGGGCTATGCAATACTCTTCCTGTGGCTGCATACGATGATTCTCAAAGGAGGAGTTCTTAGCGAGTTCCAGTATAGTGGGTCTATGCTGAGCCATCGGGGTCATTGTGATTATGGTCAGTCTTTGATACAAG
>CAJNDV010032740.1:1791-15216 GCA_905221635.1 Symbiodinium sp. CCMP2456
AAAAAAAAAAAAAAAGTATTTCGATAAGGTCCCCATAATTTGACGCTCGATGTATGAACCAACTTTGTTGAAGGGCTGCAACATTACTCTGGGTCCTCCTTGTTCTACTCAATACTACTGCTCATCAAGGCCCACCATCGTTAAAGGGCTATAATTTGCGTCTTGTGTGTATAGATGTGTATGGTTTTGTATATGTGTATATTTATATGTAGAAATATATATATATATACGTATGTGTATATATATGTATGTATGTGTGTGTGTATATATATATATATATATGAATAGAGGGACCCTCCGTCCTCATGTTAGCTCATTAAGAGAGGGGGCTCTGCGTGTTAGCCCCTGAACCCCAAAAGACTTCCTTTGCCCGCAGCCATACATCATGATCCGCAATTCAGCTGCATGACCCTCAACCCAAAGCTGTTGACCCCGTCCTTCAGTACCCAATCGTAGGTTGTTTGTACGAGATCGCATGCTGTACGTCTGCATAGCCTGCTACAGGTCTTGTGGAGGACGAACAGCTTAAGCAGAAACACGTAAGTAGAGTGAAATCGGATAAACGAGCAAAAACACATACACATGCGAATAGGGAGATTGCCTCAGGACGTTTCAAGACGAGGACTGGCACTTCCCATGTTCACCGCCTTGGCCACGGCGGTGACGGGAAGTTTCTGGCCAGCAGCCATGGGTATGGCGTTGAGGGTTCGGTCAGCGTTACCAATGTCAGGCTTGTGGTCGGGGAAGGTTCCCAGAGAGCCCAATGCCCCTTCAATAAGGAATATACCTTAAATTATGGGGGCCTTAATATTATGGTTTAAGGTATATTCCTTAATTAAGGAGTATTGGGCTCTCTGGGTTTGGGGAAGGCTTGGGGTGGGCAGCCTGACCCTATCTGAAGCCCGCTGAATCCTACAGCGGGCCTTCGGCAAAAACACATTTGCAGATTCGGATTGAGAGAGACAAAGAGAGGAGAGAGAGGAGCGACAGAGAGAGAGAGAGAAAGATAGCGAGCGAGAGATAGATTCGAGTTATATAAACCTTTAAACCCTGGTGCAATAGGACACATACACAACCTCATGTAACAGCCGTGTAGACAACGCAAACCCCGTGCGAGTCCACATATGTACACCCAACGCTACGTGATACGCTTTACGGTGTGTTGAATGATAAGGCGGTATATAGGGGTCTCAGGTAACCAAGCTCATGACCACCCACGAACCTCATTACACCCTACCTGCGCTTGTAGCTTAAAACCCTGGTCCGGATCGATGAAGATCCTAGTGCAATCCAAGACTTACGAGAACCCAGCGATTCAATGACTAGTCATTAGCCTCACTTAGTCGAGGTGAGGCTGCGTGGGCGCAGGCTGTGGCTTCAAAGCCCAACGCCGCTGAGCGCAGAAAAAGCGGAAGAATGGCTTGGGACAGTGAAAGTTTGCAATCCAAACGGCTGTTTGCCATTTGAGGGCTTTGCTCGCGACCCTAAACCCACACCCCTAAACCCTAAACCGTTTTGGTATTTAGTTTTCCTGTCTTTGAACTTACAGATTCAGTTGCCTGCGTTACTCAGCAATGCTTTCCTTCGACACATGACACGGGCTAGCCTGAATATACCAAGCTCTCCGCTGTGAGCGTCAAGGTGGAAGTTCCAGACCGCATCAACTCGGACCCATATGAGTCACTCGGTTGACGACGGGACTCCATTCCAGGTTAAAGTTGAAGTGGCTTATATTCAATGCCTTTGCTTGGGTCCGTGCTTTTGCGATACACCGAAGTAGCTGTGAGCGCATTTGATTCTCTGTTTGTTACCACCCCGTCGAGTGCTGCCATCATGACCACGCTAGCATTTGCGGTGGCCCATGGTGACTTGTAGTTGCATCGCACATGAAGCGAAAGGTGGATTATCAGCAGGGTTCCGCCGGAAGCGCAATCAAAGCCAGAGCAATACATGAGGTAGTACAGCATCCGTCCAGGTGGCCCATTGATATACTGGCTAAGCATGTAATATAAACACATACACGGCATTTGTGACATACAGGTGCGCATGCACATACTTTTTGTTGCAGCGGTGGAAACTGCACCATGGCACAACCATCTAGTGTAGTAGCAATCTAGCAAGCTTACAGAGTGTTCGGCCGTGATGTACAACACATGAAGGCAGTGGATGGTACAGTAAGGGTCTACCGGTCAGGATCGATAGCCCAATGCACGCACGAGGGCAGACGATCCCCACCTTCGTACCCTAGCATTCAAAGACCTTGGCGGCCCAGGGGTTTGCGCTGTCAGAGCTTTAGGGTTTAGGGTTTAGGGTTTAGGGTTTAGGGTTTAGGAGATTCGGTGAGCATTCCGATCTGTGCCTAAACCAGGCTTATCGGCATGGAGAACACAGCGGACAAGAAGGAGGATTCCCGATCCGAAACAATTCCGTTTTGTGGTGTAGACTGAAGAACGATTGGACCTGCATATTACGTTTCCAGGCAGCGTGATGCTTGAAGCTTGTTTTGCATGAAGATGCCCTGCTTCTGTGTAGACCACTTGACAACTGATCGAACATCGTACCAACGACAAGCTTCAGTTGTGCCGGCGGAGACCATCTGTAGATAGGATGCTCATTTTGAAACGATTCCGATTAATGTCAGTAGAAGCCTGCTGTTGAAAGTTTATATAAGTCTCGGTTGCGCGTCGACGCTGGCTGGCTCGAACAAACACTGCCTGGCACGTGAGGACTACAAGACCTTCTACATGAAGTCCAAATACCGCCAGGACACATACCAGGCTCGAGCATGTTCCAAGTGCAGTTGACTTCTTGCCCAGAAAAGTCTTCTTCCTTCCTGGCCGAGCCTTTAAGCCTGTCATTGAAGTCTGCTTGAATCGAAACTCGCATGTGTCGCGGAGGAAGCGCAAGAGAGAGAGAGAGAGATAACAAAAACTTATCACAGTCCCTTCAAAGCCCCATAACACATGGGGGGCCCAAGTGGCCGAGGGGCTTTAACCGTCCCTCATGCCCAGTGGAAGAAGAAGAGAGAAGGGGAGGGGAAGTGACATAGCTGGAGGGTGTGAGCAATCCCAAGCCTTGCCAGCGGGTCTGAAAGCCCAGCAGGTCGAACTGCGCACCCTTGCCCCAAAGGGTCCAAGTACCATTATAGTAGGTACTTAGTAGGTATTTGGGCCCCAAAAGTATATACTATACTAGTACTTGGGCCCTTTGGGTGCAGAGTTGTGATCATCAGAACTGGATCCGCCAGAGGCATCCCGTGCCGGGAGCAAGTCGTCAAGACCCCGCCGAAACATAGGGTCCAGACTTTGAGGCAAAAACAGCAGAGCGCCTGTAGCGCTGGAGAACCTCGAAGCACCATCCGGGCCCGATTGCAGCGGAAGAAGAAGCGAAGAGAGGAAAGAGGGCGAGAAGATGCATAGAGAGACAGACGGAGAGCATGATTTCAGAGACACTGCTTCATGGCATGTGGTCGTTCGGTTTCATCGGTCAACCTTTACCACTCATCGCGGCATGATGGGACCCGGAGCCTCGAGCGCGCTGTGCCTGGGAACTCCAAAAGCTTCGCGCCGTCAGTGGCAGTGAACGAGTAGCCGAATAGCCTTTGAACTTGTGTCTTGCAAGTGTACCAGAATCTTGGAGGTCATGAAGCACATGAAGATCTCGGCGTCATTGGACAAAGGCACCCCCAACATGGACGCTTGCGCTGCCTGTGGAATCGCGATATGTTCAGCCGGCCGTTCAGCCATTGCATCGAATCCTTGTCATGTGTCCACCAACTCAAAACGCCCGAACGCGTGGCGAGCCCATTTGTCCTTGCACTTGTAACTGAGGAAAAGTGGAACAGCCGGGTCAAGAAGGAGATGAATGACTGGCTGGCGCTCTACCGTCGCCAAAACCTGTCCGTCGGAAGGCCTGGGGGAGGTTGTCTTCCGGTTTGCGGGTCTCCTTCCATGCCTTGGCGGTTACTGGCCAGGCAGAGCTACTACTCCCTGTACTCTGCGATCAACACGCTAGCGAGCCACTTCACTTCCTACGGTGACTTGGTCGCCCAGTTTTCCAGTGGTTGCCCATTCCTTGTCTGCGAAGATACAGCAGTGGTCGGCTGCCTTTGTGAGTTCCCGGCACGGATTACACTCCTCTGGGGTTCGGCTTCGGGGGGCACCTCGCCCTGTCCTTAGTGTGCACGACGCAAGGTAGTCCGACTGCTGGCAATGGACTAGTGACTAGTGGTTTGGTTTGTATCGTCTGGGCGGCTGGTTGATCGAATCTTTAGTTATGAGGCAGGTCGTGGTCGTGGCGCCTTTGATAATGCTTGATGACTCTACGACAAGCTATTATGAGCTCCTGGCTTTACTGTCGTCGCCGCAGTTAATATCTATATCTATCTATCTATCTATATATATATATATATATGGGGTCGGAATAATCACCAAGATTATTCCGAACTGTAGCCATTTTAAGCAGAATGTGCTCCAAAACCGTATTCTAATGAAGGCCCCTGTGTGACATCGTCAGCACCTGCTGGATGTTCCGAGCCCTGCGCAAGGATGGCACGCACAACTCGAGAAGTGCTATCCTACCTAAACCCCAAAGGGTCCAAGTACTAGTATAGTATATACTTTGGGGGCCCAAATACCTAATAAGTACCTACTATAATGGTACTTGGACCCTTTGGGAACCCCAAATACCTCTTTAAGGAGGTAGATACGGAAATCATAGGAAGGAGCGGTAGGTCTTGAAGGGTCCAGGCAACCCTAGATGAGGCCTCCATCGCCCTTCCCTAAACTCTTAAACCCTAAACCCTAAACTCTAACCCTAAACTCTAGTACTGTACTGTACTATGCTATACTAGATTCTCCGTTACATCTGTAAACCCTAAACTCTAAACCCCACATCGTCGTGTACCAGGAACCTCGCCCAGACATGTTCGAGAGTGAGTGCTGAAATCCCTAAACTCTCCCTAAACCCTAAACTCTAAACCCTAAACTCTCAACCCTAAACCCTAAACCCTCAACCCTAAACCCTAAAACCCTAAACCCTAAATCCCTGGCTCAGGGCCGAAGTTCCCTTTCCCCAACAAGAGGAGGCCTCGCTTCTATGAGCTTTGCAATCAGGTGGCGCCTTGGGCGGGTTTCGGATTCTAGGGGTTTAGGGGTTGGGGGTTAGGGTTTTGGGAGTGCCGGATTTTAGGGGTTTAGGGTTTTGGGGGTTCAGGGGTTTAGGGTTGCAGGGTTTAGGGCTTTAGGGGTTTAGGGTTTAAGGGGAAGGGTTTAGGGCTTTAGGGGTTTAGGGTTTTAGGGTTTAGATGGTGCTATTTGTTTTTGTGGTTTTGGGGGATACTGTCAGGGCTGCTAAACCACAACGGTTCTATGGGCTGTATGATGGGCGAATCCCTTCCCCCACTCATTACGCATCACTCTTACTCATAGAAATCGGCATTTCGGAAATTCCCAGTGATAGCATCCCCGCAGTTTCAAGCCCATTTTGGATTTTGGGTTGGTTAAGGAGAAGGAGCAGGAGCAAGAGCGGGAGAAAGAGCAACGGCAACATAGCAAACACGCTTGTCGAATTGCTCTTGGGTGGGGGGGGGGAGGATTCATTTTGGTTAGAAGAGCTTACTGTAAGGGCTGCGACAACAGCTACCCTGGGGTTTATAGGCTTTAGGAGCTTCTGGCTTGATTGCAGGAAAGGGTTTAGTTCAAGGCCTTGAGGGATTTAGGGCGTATGGTTTGAAGAGTTTTGGGAGTCTTCAGAGTTGTAGGCGTGGGAGCTGGCCCGGTAGAGCAAGCATGATACGTTTGGGTGCCTTAAAGGGTTTAGGCTTTGCACTTCTACGGGCCTACTTAAGCCTTCAGTGGGCCCCTGGGGCTTTGAAGATTCAGGGGGCGAGGGGGAGATGGCCCCAGGGATCAGGAAGTTCCCAGAGAACCCAACACCAATACCCCTTAATTAAGGAATATACCTGAAGTTATAGGGGCCTTAATATTATGATTTAAGTTATATTCCTTAATTAAGGAATATACCTTAAGTTATAGGGGTCTTGGGCTCTCTGGGTTCGAAGTCTGGCGGGGCCCCGGGCCGATGCAGGGCGGTGACTGTATGCAGCGGATGTGGGTGCTTGGTCATCAGACTTGCGTGTACTTAAATATAAATATTTATAAGAATATATATATATATATATATATGTAATATATATATATATATACTTATATATACTTATATATATATATATATACAGATATATAGATATAGATATAGATATAGATATAGATATAGATATAGATATGTAATATATATGCATATATACACATATATATAGAGATATAGATATAGATATAGATATAGAGATATTATGGTCAGGACATGATTTGATGCTAGCTGGAGGCCTAGTCCGATCTTTGGCCGCCCATTCAACTTTGACCTTCGTCCCATGAGAGTCTGGGATTTGCTTACCGTCTCCCTTTTAGGAGCGCAGGACTCCGTGAGATGGGGGGTTTAGGGTTTAGGGTTTAGGGTTCAGGGTTTAGGGTTTAGGGTTTAGGGGGGTCGTACCTTCAATAATTGATAAGCGGTAAGCCAGCCAAGGAGAAGTACCTCGAGAAAGGCAAGTGAGGCAGACACGACTGAGAGAGCGACAGACACCACTGGTTTAGAACGCTTATGCTTCATCCAGCCATCAGCATATTTGGGGATTGGAGATTCACATCTTTACCCAGTGAAGGCATTGTCCATGGTTCCTTCTGAGTTACCTCAGACATATGTTGGCTCTTTCAAGAAGCCTGGCTTACAACTTGCTTGGTCGATTTCGCATGAAGCCCCACGCAGACATACTGACCGTAAGTCCATGGCAGATGGTTCGGTGGTTCAGACATGTATAGGCAGGGGGCTCACCCCCGACAAGCATGCAGCTTGAATGGTCTTCGCTTACTGTGTCAACGCGAACTTGTGAACTATGTGAGGAGATTCCTGCCCAAATCATCCTGCATTCAAGCAAAGTTCGGCAGCGAAAGGGTGGAGCATGTGGGTAGTTTAGAACATCTGAAAAGCTCGATGTTCCCGTTGACACAAGCATTTTTCTTCTTTTCTGGACGGCATGCCGCTAGGGTAAACCCTAAACCCTAAACCCTAAACCCTATAGGGAGTATTTGGAGACTTGGAGGGTCTGCCCCACGGGATACCAGCCATGCACTTTGGGAGGAACCCAAAGGGTCCAAGTACTAGTATAGTATATACTTTTGGGGCCCAAATACCTACTAAGTACCTACTATAATGGTGCTTGGACCCTTTGGGAGGAACTAATGTGGGAACCGGGACACCCGCCGTTCGCCAGAACGCTGAAATGGTAGGTTGATCGGCCATGGTTTTAATTGCAGCCAACATCTAACTGTAAGCCTGCAAGCCCTTAGCCTCAGCGCTTCCTCTTGCCGTGGCTTGGTCTCATTCCTCGAGGTATGATATGGTAAATTTGCAGGCATGCCGACCGAACGCCTTGAACCGTTTCGCGAAAACCTTTTCTATGCGCTCGGGCAAAACATGTCCTGCACTCGCTTTGCGGCTGATGGAATGACAGCCCAGGATCTCGTGGGCTTTGTTTTTGTCTCTCAGCGCTTGCTTCCGTTGCCCACGAGTAGCAAGCAACGGTGCGGCGACAGATACTTTCAAGACAGTCTGTGTGCTACTGCGACCACACTAGCACCACTCTTCGTAGCAGTACTACTCTTAGTTTCATGGGCACGCATCTCCCGCTGGCGCCTGGACTCTTTATAGGTTCTACCAGTAGAAAGGTCTACAGTATCTATGGGAGTTTCAGAAAACAAGTGATCCGTTTCCAAGCCTTGAACATAAGTAGTAGGATGTTGAACATCTACTACATACATGCAAGGACGACCACAAGGGGACCTAGTTGCGAGAAGCCCCCATGACGACGCATGGAGATGCTTAGACGCTAGGCCGCCCCCGTGCAGAAGCACATCCTCTATGGCCACGTACCAATGCCCGCTAAACTCTGCAGGGTGTGAGACGCCCTTAGTACCGAAGCTAATACCCTGAACCCTAATTGAGGTTCTACAGCTCTTCTGGCGCATCCGAGCAGTGGTCGACAAGATCGGCTTGTCCTTGTACAAAGAGGCATCGAGCTCCTGGTCAAGAACAAGTACTCTGCCATTCAGGAGAATCCAGCCTGTGAGCAGACTGAAGTGGAAACTAGTGCAACTAGGTTCAGACACAGTGGTAAGCTGCAGCTGCAGCAGCAGGAACGGAAGGTGCCCTTCCAGTCTTTCCCCGCAAGTATTTCTGAGATATTTTGAGCTACTTGGAGGTTGGCCGAAACACCCTAAACCCGAAACCCTTATCCTATGTACCCCAAACCCCAGACTACCGGCTGACAGGGTCGAATTGACGGCATCGTCAGCGGCGAAGGCGGCTCAGGGCTCCTTACCATAAACCCCCCAGGTACCTACTATATAGGGTACCCAGAGACTCCAATATCCCTTAATTAAGGAATATACCTTAAATCATAAGGATCCTACTATAATTTAAGGAACATTCCTTAATTAAGGAATATTGGAGTCTCTGGGTACTAGAGCCTCTAGGGCCCTATATAGTAGGTACCTATCCAGGCTCTCGGTTTTTTTGGGCTCCCGGGCTTCCGGGTCCGAGACGTTGGACTCGTGCAACCAGCTCGGTTTCCCCCGGCCAGGAGAGCAGAGAGGGACATCTTGTTGCTTTCTTGCAAGCTGCCACATGAGAGTTTCAGAAAATAGGGGACCCTGATATAGGACCCTAAATAGTAGGATCCTTATTATAAGGACCCCTAAATAGGGTACCCTAGTTTTCTGCAACTCCCACATGGTCGCCCGTGGCGGCAAGAACAGCCAGCTCCGGCACAGTCATGTTCAGCACTCAAGTTTAAACACAAGCCACGATCAACTGACGCGGCTGGAGGATTCAACCAGCGAGAGGTGGCACAGCGGTTTGACTGCAATTTAATGCTTCGTGGGTATGTAAATTATATGTATTTATTTATATATATATATATATAGCGAGAGAGAGGGAGAGAGAGAGAGAGAGGGGACGTGGATGGTAGCATGCTCACATGGCGGCACAGAGCGACAATCCAGCAGTGTGGTGTGCGATGCGGTCAGCATCCCGTCTTTGCGGAAGAAAAACGTTTTCATCTGGGAGCAAATAGTTCACTTCACCGGTCTCATTCAAATCTTAAGCCTTATATCTGTTTGGACCAAAAAGCTCATCAACTAGATACTTAGCCGAATCTCAGGTGGGACCACGAGTGGATGCCTCTCGCCGGGCCCTCGGGGCTCCTGCATTAAGGGAAGGCGGGGGGTCGGAGGTTGAACCCAGAATCCAGATCTATCCGAGTGCGGTTGAGGTTTCAGGGTTCCGTAGCCGGAAGCCAGCCGTAGGTCTCCGGCGCTCAAAGCGTCTCTTCAAGGAAAGATCTTACTGTTCCAGCCAGCCCAAGTCTCATCCCGACGAGACTCTGCCACGAAGGTCCTGGTTGACGACGAGGGAGTTCTCCGAAATGCCGGCAGTAAGGCCAGCAGTCTAGAATGTGGTTGCCGAATTGCCACCAAACGTCGGATGCCTCGATGAAAGCAGTCGCCTGAAGCCGCAGACATGAAGGCAGATGGGCAGAGACATATTAATATACCCACCAGCACGTGTCTGTTGTTTGTGAACATGTGTTTGAGTTTATCGCATAGTCCATGGTTGAAGCTACAGTTAGCTTCGCTTGGGTATCATCTGTGTCACAATAAGGTATGGTATACGTTGACCATCGCTCATGTGGACAAACTCACCACAACAACGTGTTGTGTAGCACACTTGTGCGAAATGACAACTCGTTGCTTTGATCGATCACCGATCGACTCCGTGGACATCTATGTGTCGATCACTTCGAAACTGGTCGCATTCCGTTGCCATTTAGGTAAAAGCCTAGCTTCGAATCAAAGTTGTGTTCTGCCGCTTTCCCTAACCCTTTCTTGAGGCGTTTCACTTTCCTCTGCTTTCGTTCTGCGAGATCCGACCGGGAAATTGCCGGTCCTCCGAACATCGAAAGAGCATTTCTGTCTGAAACGCGATCAAAGCTTTCGATGAACCCGATACGACGTCGAAGAGAGTCGAAATCGCAGAACACGCAACCGAAGCGAAAGCAGTTGGAAAAAGGAGCGTATAGCAGGGATTTATGCAGTACCGGTGAAAGCTTTCGTTGTCGACATGTCTCGTGCTTTTCTTGCTACTCCTGCTCAACCTGCTCCGCTGTGTCTGCATTTCCGAGTAATGTACCTTTGTGCTTCTACGACGGAGCACTTGGTGCTTTCATTGCTTTCGGCCCCAGCCGTATCCCTGGCTTTCGGGAATTCCTTGCGTGCTTCTCCTGTGCTCGTGGGTTGTGGGAACCTTCGAAACACTAAACCGACAGACAACTTTCCAGACCTCAAGACCCGAAGAAGGAAGCACTTCATATTGCTTGTCCATGAAATGTATATAGAGTCGAGGAGGAACTGCAGTTTGTCACGAAAACACGAAGAATTCCCAGATTTTTCAATGGGCCCTTATTCAGGAGCATCCCCGACCCGCAATTCTGAATCCTTGACACTACTTCAGGAATTCCTTATCGGAATCCTACAGCATGCGGCAGGCGCCCGAGGGCTGGCTGCGTGCCTTCGCGACGGGTGGGCTCCTCACCGCAAGGTCCGACGAATCTGCGCAGAGAACCCAACACCACATAGTCAAGCAATACATTTGCATTCGCAATAAGTAGCTGTATCGTGGCCTGACATGTGGGGTCCTCCTTGGCTTTGGGATTGCGAGACCATGCTTCCGAAGCTAGCTAGCGTCGGGCAGTGGCTAGGGGTTGAGCAGCTTTGGCGCGCCATCTGGCCCTAAACCTCAAGATCTGGCACACGCGTGCCAGAGTAGTCTTGAAGTACGCAAGCAAGCTACTTGAGGCGAGTGAGGCCCTGGACGTCGAAGCTTCATGGTAAATAGCAAAAGAAAATTCCTACAACGGAACGTGTGGTGCGTCCCCAACCCCTACTCCAGGTTCATCCCTTGAATTCTGGATGACTGCGCTTTCCCATCATGCGCCTTGTAGTAAATTCACAAGAGAGCTCGCAAAGTTGCATTTTTCCTTGTGGAGTTGAAGAAGAAAGCCGCTGCAGGTTGAGAGGGGTGTTCGAAGGTTTGGGTTGGAAGTTTGCATACGACTTTCCAGGTTGTCTTCGCGCAGAAGCAAACGCCATTGCTATCGGGTAGTAGATGTTCGTTTGAACTGTGTTTCATCTGCGAGTTTTCTGGCATCATGTGCTGAATGCGAGACCTTGTGTTTCTCAGCCAGCTGCAGAAGAGCATGTTTCCCAACAACAAGCAACTCCTGCAGAGTTGCAAGCTTAAGCTTCGAATATCTACCTCCGGCGCTGCACGTCATGTTCACTTGTGGTTGGAAAGTGAAAAGGTCGGCTCCACTATGTAAGGTGTTCCACGGACTGCTGCGGGGATGCGGAGGTTGTGGTAATTTTGATCGTTTGTTGGGAAGTATGTTCTAGGGTTATGGTCCATGGTGATTACTGCTGGTCTTGTGTTCGTGCCCTGCAGCTTGTAATTAGTTTGGATCCAGTTGTCGTTAAGCTGTGCCCGCCTTGTGCGAGTTGTGACAGTCGAAACCTGGTATAGCTTGACACAGCAGCCCCTTCAACCCTAAACCCTACACGCTCGACCTGAACTTCTGAATCCAATTCGGTTGCACTTGCCAGGGCGGGCGACGCCCTGGAAGAGGAAGGCCCGGCCTGCCCTTTGCAGCCCTTGACCGGCCGGTCGTGCGAAACAGCATCTGCACGTGCTTGCAAGCCTGCAGCAAAAGGGTTTAGGATGAAATACCGGGAAATGTGCAGATGTATGTATACTGTAAAAGTATACACTAGTTTGCAGTCGTTGCGTCTTTGTTTGTTTGTGTACAGCTACAGGGACAGACAGATACAGGATCTTCTGCAGAACGGTGCGATGTGCTCATCTTTGCGCCGTGCCTTTTTTGACGTTCCTTGTGTTGGGAGACCTTATACTTATACTTTCTTGAGATTGGGTCCTAATTAACCGAAAAATATTCCGCCAACAAAGATCAGCAACGAAGTGAAATCACCACAGGCAAACCTGCCTAGAGTGCACTCTCGCAGAGGGGATCCTTCCGACAGTGATGAGCTTGTCGTCCGGGCCTCAGCTACTAGCGTGAAAGAGGGGGTGACGCTCAGCTGCTAGATCTGCTAGTGTGAAAGGGTGGGCAATGCCAGCATAGTAGAGTTATACGGCACAAGAAGTATATGGGTGGGCCTCGGTGCTACTTTGAAGGAGTGGGTAATGCCAGCATGGGAGAACATGGCACAGGAAGGATGTTATGTGGACAACGGCATATACGGGCACATTATGGTCCGCGATGAAGATTAGGTGTTTATGTCTTGCATATCAATTGCCGAGCTCGTCGTGGGGCTGAAAGTGTTGATGCTGTTGGTGGCGTGTGGGTGTGGACGTGGGCGTGGGTACGGGTGTGGGTATGGGTGTGTGGTTGCGCGCGCGCGCGCGTGTGTGTGTGTGTGTGTGTGTGTGCAGTCAAGCCCCACTCAACCAGTGTATAGGTGTACAGAGAATCGGCAAAGATCTGTCGCCGAGAGATGCTCGATGCGAGACACACATGTATGTCATGTTGACCCTAGCTTGGAGTGGAGTGCCCATCACCTTCCATACAACGTACACCCATGCTGCATAAACATGCTTTTGCACGCATGTGACGAAGAAGAGCAAGAAGCCCACAATCCCCCGAGAATCCGTCCGAGATCTCGGTTTCTGATGCCTTTGAAGCGGCCAATGCGCAGCAAAGGCCACCTCGGGGCTAAGGCTAAGGGTTAAGATACGGACCAACATAATAAGAATAGGGTCCTGGGATGTATTATGGAATAATACTAGTAAGGATCAGTACTAGCAGGTTTGTCTTCCGAGAAGGGGTGGTGAGCATCATGCAGTGCCGGGACATGCCGGATTCTGGCTTCGGCTTTCTTTGCTCACCCGTCGTAGAAGTCTTGATCTGGTTGCGTCGACGCGACCAGCTAAAAAGATTTTGGGGGAGATGTTGAGTCTCTTCCGGGGGCCAACTGTCCAGCCTGTTATGTGATGATACTTTCCTGCATAACTTATACTGTAATCATTTGAGTTTCGAAAATCGGGCTGGATCCCAATTCGAGGATCCTTGTTTTTTTGACCACGAGGTGTGATAACAATCATACTGGTATTACAATAATCAGAATAGTAGTAGTAGTAGTAGTAGTAGTAGGCGCCCCCCCCCCTACCAACCACCTCTGCTACTAACCCTCTTAACAGCATGTTCGTTTTAGTCGGTATTTACAGTACTTTCGTCAT
>CAJNDV010032740.1:26489-38171 GCA_905221635.1 Symbiodinium sp. CCMP2456
GGTCTAAGGTTTAGGGTTTAGAGTCTAGGGTTTAGGGTTTAGGGTTTAGGGCTTATGATTCGAAGACGACGGTCGTAAGCTCCTCAACCTTGAACCCTAGTGCAACCACGGACGCCTTGAATGTTGCCGAATAGGCCTTTAGAAGCAATTTTGAGTTCAAGCTCAACACAGCAACCGGCAAACACTGCTGCCTTGCATGTGAGGGTCCACTTTTTGGGGTGAGCTTGCTTTTGTGTCGCATCGCATCTGACATATGTGTACGAGTCTTGTTGCCGACGGGCTGTCCCGTATTGCATCTGCGAAGGGCAGGTCAGTCCTCCTCAACGGTTCTAATAGCAGAAGGCGTGGCGTGACCGATGAAGCCGCGGCACTGAAACAACACCTTTTCAGCAACTGTAGAGTGATGCAGTTGACTGGCACCTCGGGTTTGACACCAAGCTTCGTCTGATATATCGATGCAGCAACAACCGTACAAGAGTAAAGCCCTCAGCTCTTCAAGCTCAGGACTTTAAACAATGTGGCAGGTCCCATCACCGGCTGCTTGGCTGCAGACGGATGCAGGAGACTCGGGGCTACTTTCACGGCCAGGCATTGACCACGGGAGAGACAAAGGCCGCCGCTTCGGGTTTGTATGATCTAGACTGCACAATGTATACTCGAAGTTCTGATTTGGTGTCCGAGACGCAGGGCCAGGGCACGTGCATGATTGAATCAAATCGGAGCTTTCCGGACCTGTGAGAGCGATAGAACCCCAGGCCCACGACTCTAACCCCTTACAGGCAGGAATCCCAAGAGTGTCCCGCGTGAAGCCCAGCACTCAACAAGGCTTCTTTACCGGGCCGATCATTGGCGCATGGTCTCGGACCTAGATTGGGATGCCACCTTCGCTGCCAAATGTTATTCTCGTTGTCTCCGGACTGCCGGCACAAATCGCATCCCCTTGCATTTCCTGCATATATCCTTCAGACAGACTACAGAAACAGGTAGGAAGAGCGTGGCGCATGCTTAGCATGTGAATATATAGAAAATATATATGCCTATACAATCGTTACGTAAGTGTGCATATTTGTATGTATATATATATATATATATATATGGACACGTCACATATGTGCATGCCATAAACAAATAAACATATATATATATATGTACATATATATATATATGCTATCACTAAGAATAGCAATAGTCGCAATAATAATGATAATAATCGTAGTAATAACAGCAGTAGTAGTAGTAGTAGTAGTAGTAGTAGTAGGAGTAGTAGGAGTAGTAGTAATCAATATAGACATAGTAACAATTATACTAATAATAACGTAATGCAGTTCTATGCAATGGAGTGTATGATCACACGCAACCAATCAAACAGTTCCGGAGCTCGAACTCAAATGGTCTCGCTTCAAGCCTTCTCGGCCCACGGGTCTAGGCTTCAACTTGGCCGTTGGTGTAGAATCCAGGCTAGAGCTTCTCACGACACACATACATCACCAGTGATCCAGCCCCCGTCGCATGGTGGACCAGGACTGTTGCTCTGCCGGCTGTGCCGACGTACCGAGACACACACACACACATGCACGGCATAGCTAATGCAAGGTACATGTTAAAATCGAAGACAAACTAACGAAGTAGAAGAACAACTGCATACGTGAGAAACCCAGCATATGCAGATGTGGAAGGCAGCCGAACTGAGATGAGAGGTTTCCAGCACCCTGCGGAGTAGGTTTGTATGGGACCTTACAACTCCCTTAAGGACGAAATGACCCTTTAAAGTAGGGGCCCTATACCCATATGCTATGAATCCCTATATGGTATATGAACCTTAAACCCTTTTCGGGTTCATTTCGTCCTTAAGGTCGAGGATGCCCCAGATTCCACGTGAGGTCAGACCGTTTGACTTCCAAGTGGGGCCGCCGACGCCCGATCATTTTGGGAGGACATCCCCGGGGCTTCCTCAGTACCTGAGTGAGTAAGGTTTAGGGTTTAGGGTTTAGGGTTTCTGTGTACGAGGCCTGCTGTAAAAGGGTTTAGGGTTTAGGCTTTAGGGCTTTAGGGCTTTAGGGTTTAGGGTTTAGGGTTTAGGGTTTAGGGTAGAGTCCTACCTACGCACTAAACCTTCAACAAGCAAGAACCAAAAACACCCCCGAAACCCGACTCCTGCAGCCTTTGCGAGGTTGACTTTTACTTAGCAGCTAGGCTTCCCCGAGACCCCAGATTGGCCTGTGAACAAGACACATGACACAAAATGTAAAGGGACCCCGATGGACGAATTAACTTCTGCAGGGGATCCTCATTATGATCCGAGGTTCGTTCCTTGACAAAGCAGCCACTGAAGCGGGTACAAAGCCAATGAAGCCGTCTCGGGTTGTTTGGCCGCTGTGGGTGCAGCTTCAGACTGCGGTCATGGCTTCAGCTATACTCCGGCTTGCAAAGAGAAGCCGCGCACACTTGTAAACCGTAGTAGGTTTCAAGTCTTCGGTTTTGGTTTATTTTTGATTTAGTATTCTCGGTTTGCCGAGGATCGCAAGCGTCGTCTGAGCTGAAATGCGCGATGATCCTAACAAGTATCCATCGGGAAGCACTGACCAATATTGGCAAAAGTGATAACCGCGACCATCGCAAAGCATCCGATGCTCGAGAGGACTGATTTCCACATGGGTCGCAGGAATGTTGCCTCTTGGCAAACGTGAGCTACGCTATGTGGCAATCGGGTTCGTTGCTTCTGTGACATCTTGTAGTAAGCGGTTGTCAATTGCCCTCGACGCCCTCAATTCGTCTTCAAGGCATGAAAATCCATTCCATCACAGCAGTGGTGTATCTATGATGCAGATTGAACGAGCAGAGTGACAGAATCCCTCTGTCTTCGGTGTTTTTTGTTCGAGATTGTGGCTGTTTCGTGTGGAATAACGAAGACCTTTGGGGCTTGTTCTTTTCTGTCAGCAAAGGTTTGCACTGTTTCTGGGGCGTGGACTCTTGCAGTTTCGACCTCTCGGGATGGAACCCGTCGCAATCCACTTGTCCTGTACCATTGCGTTTTGCGATGTGTTTTAGCTCGATTTAGCTTTTGCAACAGCAGCAGTGCAACTACATTGCTAAACTCTATGCCATTTGCATGTTGCTAGAGATCTAGATGTCATTTCCGGGGTACATGCTGTGCTGAATTCGACCCACCACCAACAGGCTGCTTTTTTGCGGATCCCATGACACAGAAGAGCAGGGAAGCTGTAGTGCCACCAAGAGCAAGTAACATCGAGTGCAGGGAAACCGTGAGTATTGCTGTTGAACCTTGCTATTGGGAGCATTGGTTTGCGGGGGGGAGGGGGGGTACAGCTGTCTCAGTGGTTTGAGGTTTTCCGCCAGCGAGCATCTCTTTGCCGACACGGCTGCCAAGCATCTCGTCTTGAATTGGTTGTCCTGCTCAGCTCCTTAACTAAATCCTGATTTCCTTTAAAGCCTGAGGCCCAAGGCCCAAGTGTGTCAGTTGAGGCTCCATCCAAAGGCTCCCCCGAAATCTGCAGTGGGCTTAAAAGCGAAAATCTCGACACCGTCGAACTGCGCAGAGCAGAACCTCTGTACGGCTGGTGTACCGCTTAGGGCTTAGTGTTCTTGGGTTTCTGCGCGGTGACAGACGACTCAGGATCGGCTTCGCGGTGCCCATGTACTGGGTGATGGACGTGCCTGGCCACACGAGCTACTTATAAGTCAGCTACGGCACGCACTGTAACCCTCTAAATCCAATCCTTGAGCCCGCCATGAAGGCTTTCAGAGATTCTGACACCTGTTGGCTTTAACCGTTGAAGTGACGAGGATTGGGCTTTGCAGGAGCTGTATCACCCATTAGCTGTACATGTTATATGCTATGGTAGGCCGGTGCATGCAGGAGCTCCCCCTTGCTCCGCCGGTACAAACGTAAGGAAGTACGTATGTATATGTATGTATGCATGTTTATATGCACGTGCGTGTGTAAGTATGTTTGCTTGCATGCAGATACGCACACATGTATATGTACGTATGTCTGTATGTCTGTATGTATGCATGCATGTATGTCTGTGTGCATGCATGTATGCATGAATGTATGTATGTATGTACATATATATATATACATATGTGTATATATATAAGTAAGTAAGTCAGTAAGTAAGTAAGTAAGTATGTATGTATGTATGTATGTATGTGGATACGTATGTGTGTGTGTGTGTGTTTGTGTTTGTGTTTGTGTTGTGATTGAAAGCATATGTGCCCGAATCAAGAAAACGGTAACACTACTTCTAGAGTCAGGTTTTGTTGCCGGCCTTGTTTTGCCCTGCTCTCTCCCGTTGGAACCCCTTCAGGTCATTAAAAAAAGGTAAACTCCAAAGCCTTAAGCTTTGAGGCTCTACCCATAGGCCCCATCCCCATAGTAGTTCCTTTTGGGGATTACGTTATAGGATTCTAAATATGGACCCCAAAAAGGAGCTACTATGGGGCCTATGGGTAATACCCTGCAGGTGACGATCACCCTGAACCCTAAACCCCGAAACCCTATACCCTGCAGGTGACGATCAACATCCTTCAGACACCTCATCGGGCCTTGGTCTCTGACCTTGCTACTGTGGAGCAGCAGGTGCCGATGCAGGCCGCACCTGCCAACAGGGTTTAGGGTTTAGGGTTTAGGGTTTAGGGGTTTAGGTTTTAGGAGTTTAGGGACCATTGCGTAATATGGTGTAAAATACGGTGGACCATGGCGCATTGGGACAGATACGTCATCTATCGTGTCATGGAGAGCTGAGCAGAGGATGCAGGTATAGTTCTGCAAAGGTTTATGGCCCATTTGCTTGTATGTATATGGGTACACTGAGTCTAAAACTGGTAATTGAAAAGTGTTACCTTGCATGAAAGACTCGGATGCTAAAGTCTAGGACATTTTCAGGTGGGTAGTTGCCGTTATAGGAGCCTTATAGAAGGTCTATATACCTTATACCCTATAAACCCCAAACTCCCCACCTGCAGTTTCCTCTAACTACATAGGGTTGAGGCGGAAGGTAAGCTGAGACCTCCAGGCTTTGCACTTTCCATCGGTGCTTGAGGAAACCGCGAAAGGCTCCGCTGGAGGGACCCGGAAGCCACAAGCCAATACCAAAGGAAGAAGGGGGGTTGCTTAGAAGATGGCTTAAGCTATGCTCAATACCTGAAGGTTTGGGGTCTTGTTTGGGGATTCTGAAGGTGGTCTTTGTGGTGATCATGTCCATCGGAAACTTTTTGGGCTACTCGACCCTTGCCGGCAGCAGTGAGGCCTTGTCAGGTTCTGGGTGCCTTGCCTGTTGTTTCCAGGGTTTCAGGTCGGATCGTTCTAGGCTGTGTCCTTCCGGCACACCTTTGGGAAGTGTCTGAGGGGTGTCCAGTGCTCTAGTTAGTCTTCGCCGTCGGAAGGCAGAATGGACTGTCTCCACTCAGACTCAGCCTGCTGCGCACAAATCTGTTGTCGTTGACTGGCGAGCTCGGGGCTTAACGCGTTCAAGACGCTTCGGGACGCCAGGATCATGCAGATCTACGCCATCCCTGTGGAGCACATGTTGAAGCTGCCCGGATGCGGTGAGTAGGCTGCAAATAGGAC
This sequence comes from Symbiodinium sp. CCMP2456, assembly GCA_905221635.1. NCBI lineage: Eukaryota > Dinophyceae > Suessiales > Symbiodiniaceae > Symbiodinium > Symbiodinium sp. CCMP2456. The sequence goes on from CAJNDV010032740.1 coordinate 32,080, forward strand.
CACAGGCGGGACGCGATTTGAGTCCGCCGGCTTTACCCATTGCCTCCCCAAAGGCTCCAAGTACCATTATAGTAGGTACTTATTAGGTATTTGGGCCCCCAAAGTATATACTATACTAGTACTTGGACCCTTTGGGCTCGTCGGCTTACCAACCAGCAGCTTTCGATGCCGGTACTTGCAGTACTAGGGAACGAGCCTGCGGACCGACAAAGGCTGATGGCAATGATCTGTGCACTCAACACCCTTTGCATCGCCGTACAGTTCCTTGTTGCCAAGGAGGTGCGCGTGCGGGCGTTGAGCTTTCGTTTCGGTGCACGTTATGGGTGTACAGGGCAGCAGGTTCGATCTCTCCGGTGCAGATTGAGGCAAGTCTATCGCTCCAGGGGAGGGTGTCACCGCTTGAACGCTATGTTTTCTTAGTAAGTAGAGCAAGAAAGATCAGATAGGTTATCGCGATTTTTTGCAGGGTCTACTACTAAAGTTAATAAAGTCCATGTCCAATAGATTCCCTGAGTCGCACCCACCCCTAACGTTTCCAGCAGCCTTCCTGCAGGTGCCCCTGAAGCGGGCGGAAAGCGCCGGTAAGGGCTGCTGCGCCCCTGCATGGCCCCTAGCGCGTATTTCTCTGTCTCTCTCTCTCTCTCTCTCTCTGCGTGCGTGTGTGTTTCTGTGTGCGCGTGCCCACGCTCTTCTCCTGGCTCTCCCAGTATAAGCTCAGTAGAGGTGATGTGGAGACAAGACTTACTAGACAAGAGCCATTGAGTTTCAGGCTGTCCGGCCTGTTCAAGACAACCTGCAAACAAATCATTACGGCTGCTGTCGCGTGGTACCAAGGGGAGGTCATTTGTGCCACGGTATAACGGCTGCTATGTAAGATTTGCATCGATGAAGACTGCATGACAGAAAGCTTAGTATCAATGCGTTTTGCTCGAGGAGTGTTTGCTTCACGCTTTGCCATCCCGGCGCAGTCGCAACGAGTAAAGGCTAGCTTAACGTGCTTCTACAAGGAATCTTGCAAACTCGCAGACATCCGGGCGCACAAGGTGTTGAGCGTCGTCTCATCGATACGAGGCCCTGGCAACAACCGCGTCTGCAAACTATGGCATCAATGTGAGTGTGGAGTGGTCGACTGCTTCTGCCAGCTCACGTAACACCGAAGCAGCTACTTCCAGATTTACGGGGTGTATGGTCGCTAATACTTTGCAACAGCCGTCCTGCTTGCTCTTACTGCAATGTTCGGATGAGACCCATTCTGTTTGGTGTGGAGTGGCCTGGAGAGGCATGCCATGCCTCCTCTATCATCTCGCCTTTGTGCAATGTCTGGTCTGGAGACTTGGACAGAAGCCAAACTTGTTTCTGCTTCTGCGCAAAGACGTCCACCCATAGAGTGCGTACATATATATATATATATACATTCCGGGTCCAGCGAAGTTGACCAATAAAGCCATCACAGCGCCAAGTAAGTAGCACGCTCCAGCCTTCTGCGAGAATGTAGCCTCGTTTGGGACTCCGTTGCATTCAGAGCTTCTGCGAGCCATCTGGTCGAAACTCTTGAAGCCAAAGGATTGGAAACACTGCCTGGACCTACTACTCCTCTCAGTGGTTCGCAGATTCCGTCTATGAAGGCGAGGCTGGCCTGGCGGCAAAGACTTTTTCAAAGGGGCTCTAATAAATAGCAGCCAGATCCCCAGATAGTCCCTGTATAATTATGCAATAATCGCACCCCAAACCCTATTCTAATCATTCCGACCCCTATATCAGGCTTCTTTGTTCTACGTATGTATGTAGGTATGTGTACATATACATATATGTATGAAGGTGTTGTGCGGAGTTGTTTAGCCAGCTGGGGTCCGATTACGGTGGAAGGGGCGCCCCTTCAGGAACAACCACGATCATCAACGTATAGCTTGTTTTAGGCACAAAAGAGAACGCACTCCAAGCTGAAGGGCGGCCAGGGTCCTGCGACAGCCTACAGTAAACCCCCAAAACCAACACCCAGAGAACCCAATACCCCCAAGTAAGGAATATGCATTAAATCATAACATGAGGGCCCCTATAATTTAAGGTATATTCCTTAATTAAAGGATATTTGGGTTCTCTGGGCCTGTCAACGGCCGAAGCCTCAGCAGTTGGGAAAGTGCCCTCAAAAATCCTTAAACAGGTCAACCCCAAGCTCCGATACTTCTAGACCCCTGAACACGTAGACCCCCTTAACCCTGAACGTATAGACCCTAACTCGACATAGCCTTTGCTCGTACCTAGGTCTTCCAATATACCAGAACCGGGGATCGCTCCGGGACATGCAGGTTAAGGAAGGTCTACCGGATGTTCGGCGACCTAGGTGACCACTCAAACCCGACAGCCCAGTACGACCAGCAATGAGGTCCCGGCCCTTGCCTCCATAGCCGGAGGTGACCAGCATGCACCAGACGGCTCTGAGGCGAAGCTGAGCTACGGTGAAGGCGAGCACATTCCTTTAATGCGGTTTGTCGGCTGAGAGTGGGGAACTCTCTAGTGTCTGTCAGAAGTTGACATGGGGTGATGCCTCCCAGAAGCTACTTTATGGGCATGTTTGTTGTTTAGGCTACCTGAGGTTTGTCAGTCGAACCACTCATCCGAGATGCTTGCAGAGCTGTAATTTGGAAACGGAAGCATGCACTGATGTCCATTAACAGGAATTGAACAACCTGGCCGATCAGTAGTACTGGAGAGCATAATAAACAGCATCAGGTTGTCACGTCTGCAATTTCTCCATTCCTTGCACTCACACCCATCAGGCATGCACGCCTTCAGCATGGGCGGTCAGTATCGCTCGGGATTTCAGCTGCTGGCAGCCTTGTCGATGCTCGGCAGTTTTTTTTTTGCCTCGGCTTCATGCATTTACCACTCATGGCTGTGTTCTGCGTTCTGCATGACATTCATCCACCACGCGACGACCTAATGGGTTCGGCTCCTGGTAAGAGGTCGGAACAGAAGTACCTACATTATGTATGTATATGTATATAAGTAGGTATGCATAGCTTTAATTATGTATGTATGTTTGTATGTTTGTATGTTTGTATGTTTGTATGCTTGTATGTATGTATGTATGTATGTATGTATGTATGTATGTATGTATGTATGTGTGTGCGTGTATAAATGTGTGTATGTATATATATATATATATATAGAGAGAGAGAGATTTCGCATGTCCTTGATGTACATACCTGTGCATATGTTATTAATATAGTTATTGTATATGTGGTGTCCAAATATATATATATATATATATATATATATATATGTGTGTGTGTGTGTGTGTGTATATACACACATATGATAGATACACATGCATGGTGCATACCGTTTTCGTAGGTATATATATATATATATATATATGTTTGTATAGTGAATAAATGTAGAGTATATCTATTTATATATATATATACACATACACACATACATACATACATACATACTTACTTACTTACTTACATGCATGCATACATTCATTCATTCATTCATCCATCCATCCATCCATCCATTCATTCATTCATTCATTCATTCATTCATTCATTCATTCATTCATTCATTCATATACACACATACATACATACATACATACATACATACGTACACATACGCTCAGGATTATCGTGCTCCTGCTCCAGACTCGCTTGCGTCCACGCCTGATCTATGCTCCCTGTGCCCTGGCATGACGCAGCGCTTGGAGATCTTGGTGATGCTGTCGTTGATTTATTCTTCACCTGATGAGTCTCAGCCCAAATGTCCAAAACTGCGAGGGCCCCGAAGCAGGATCGCGCAAGTAGGAACCCACCTAAACACTCTAGTGAGGAACCCCAAGCCCGAATCCAGAAGCCTGACGGGCTTCCATTTACACTAATCAGGATCTACATGCCATTCGGGCTAGTAGTGCGAGGATGGTATCTCAGAGAGGGAGGCCATGAGGGCAAGGTTTAATTTGGGATTTGCGAATTCCGCATCAGGGTCAGGAAGGAATCTTCCAGACACATCTTGAGCTTGCTTGCCGTCACGAACCTCTGGTACACACGCCCGAAAACCTGAACCGAAAGCACACCCTCGAGGCATTTTCATTGGGGCGATTGTTAGCTTCCTTGCCGGCTACGTCGTTGGTCACAATGCCGCCTTCGCCCCTTGACGGCGACAGAAACGATGAATCGAGACTCTTCTCAGGAGCAGGCCCTTTCCAGGTTCGGTGGCCGCAGCTCGTCCGGAGTCCTGGGCCCCCCAAACCGGTGGAGCAAAAATGAAAGTGTACTAGTATAGTATATACTTTGGGGGCCCAAAGACCTACTAAGTACCTACTATAATGGTACTTGGACCCTTTGGGTGAGTCATTTTCACAAGCCGTGTACCTAGCCTCCAGACGTGCCCTAGACGGAAGCAGTGAATCTCCTCTACAGAGTTCACAACTAAAGCCGAGCCCGGCTACGTGACGTATGTGAACCCAGGCGATTATCGTCTTCGTGTTTTCGATCATGCCGGAGACAGGATCCTTTGCGATCCCTTTTGGGCAGCTTGACTTGATACTCCATGTGGGTTGTGGGCACATACTGTGCGCTGCCGCTCCATATCGTGACGTTTTTCTCGAGCCGTGTATATTATGTGTATATATATATATATATATGTAAACACATATACATATACACATAGTTGTCCGTCGATGCGTAGAACCTGCGTCCCACCAGATATGCTTCTGACACAACTGCCGGTCTTTTTGAGTTGTGACATCCAGCGCTTCTGCTGCGATGTATGCCTGTTGCCAAGGCTCGTGGCTACGCTCAACAAGCGTGCGGAGCAAGAGGGCAAGCAGGCGGCTGCCAGGAAAGTTTTGGGGTCCGCGGTTGAGGGTTCCATGGGGTGGGGTTCAGCTGTCCCTGTACCTGTGTCGTGTGGAGCTTGCCCATATCGGGCAGCTAGAGCAAATTCTAACCAGGCCCCAGCAAGGCTGCATCCTTAGATCTGCCTAAGAACCTTTAGCCTTTAAGTTTCTAACTAACTGCTTCCGTTCCTCCGAATTGAACTGAGCAGTAGCTGCTCCAGCAGCGAAGAGGTGAGCACCGCTCTTCAAATGGCCCTGCTCAATTGTTGCGTCACCGTGGGGCAGCAGATATGCCATGTAGCCTCTCGGTGAGAACCAGACAGCTCGATTTTGTTTGGGAGGTGCCGGCAACCGAAGCCTGCTCCTGTCCAACTCAGACTGAAGCGCAGAAACACTAATTACAGTAAGCTTACAAATTACAAGACTTGCCACGTTGTGAGCGCTGAAAGAAGCGTTTAAGAACTAATTTAGAAAGGTGTTAGTCCTGTACACCAGCTTTTGGTAATAAGAAATGTGGCGAATAAAGGAAGCCAGTGCTGGACAAACTCAGGTGACGGCAACCATCGAGACGAGTTTGCCTCTGCATGCGGCCCTGCCGGTCGCCTTCCTCTTTGCAGCAGCGGTTCCTTGCCTTCTTGGTTGATGCAATTCCCTAACCCCCCAGGTACCTACTATATAGGGTACTAGAGCCCCTAGGGCCCTATATAGTAGGCACTTGGGGGGTTAGGATTGTGTGACTCAAAAAGGACACTTGCCGCATGCCGTAGCCACAGTGCAGCGCAAAGGGCTCTGCTAACATGCGATCCGGTCCTGGATTCAAGTCTCAACTGCAAACCCATAAACCGTAACCACGAAGCCGCCACTGTTAGACTCCAAACTCTAGGCTGTTTCAAAGTCCTAGAAGGCCCTCAAGCAGCTTTCTCCAATCTGAGACCCTGCACAACCCTATAGAATCCGTTCAAAGCCAAACCCCGCATGAGACCCCTAAACTCCCTAATCTGAAACCTAAGCCCTAAACCCTAAACTCCTAAACTCCCGAATCTGAGACCCAAGCCGTAAATCCTAAACTCTTAAACTCCCGAATCTGAGACCTAAACCCTAAACCCTAAACTCCTAAACTCCCGAATCTGAGACCTACATCGTCGGCGGCTGTTCTGCACTTTGCCTGAACGATCGGCCGCCGACTGAGGCCGGCAGAAGCCTTGGGGTTAAAGTGACAGCTCTGGGCTTGAGGGTTTTAGGGTTTAGG
>CAJNDV010032741.1:8027-18938 GCA_905221635.1 Symbiodinium sp. CCMP2456
AGTTACAAACACCAAGACACAACCACGAAGAGGCTTACCGCAGAGAACGGTAATTAGAAGACCTCTTTTGCTGATCATGCCTTGAGCCAAACATTGTCGTAACTTGCTATGCGAAACTGAACATGCACAGCCTACCGCGTGAGTCCTAAAAGCTATGCTTTACTACACCACTACTAGGGGCTTAGGGGTCGATATTTCTTAACTTTAAAACTTCCAGATTATCACTAAGTTATATAAGAACCCAGAGAAAGTCTAAAGGTTGGGTGTTGGGGAACTACGCGATTAAGGTTTAGGTTTAACGTAGGGGCCTCAATAATTAGAAGAGGGTTTTAGGGGTTCCTTATTTTTATTTATAGTAGCAGATACCCCAAACCCTATTCTAATCATTAAGGCCCCTACATTAGGGTTCAAGGTTTCGGATCTGGGCCCTTACAGGCTTTAGGCTTGGGGGATACTTAGGGTCAAGGGTTTAGGGCTTCAGGGTGTAGGGTTCAGGGCTTAGGGGCCTGGGACCCTCTGGGGCATAAGGCTTGAGGGGACTTAGGGTGAAGGGTTCGGGCCTAGCGGCCTAGAGGCCAACACAGCTTAAGCTTCCAGTTTTATGAGTGGCTACATGACGGCAAAAACTTTATTTAAGGTGTGCTAGTCAAGTTGAGTATGTCAGATAGGCTCTAAACCCTAAGCCCAAACCCTAAACCCTAAACCCTAAACCCTAAACCCTAAACCCTAAACCCTAAACCCTAAGCCCTAAACCCAAAGCGGCCGTCAGCTTCTTGCTGTCGGTCCCACTGCACGCCTCCATGCCACGGAACGTGTCCATCCGGTCGAGGACATTTTCAGGTTTAGGGTTTAGGGTTTAGGGTTATAGAAGGTCTATATACCTTCTAGAAGCCTTATAGAAGCCCGATATACCCTAAACTCCCCACCTGTAGTTTCCTTTAATGCGGATCCTGCCTTCGCACTGGCACCGGCTTTTGGCCTGTTGTGTGCACGCCATGCCTCGTGTGCAGCCTTTCGGCGAGCTGCCTCCAGCATGAACTGCCTTAATGAGTAGGATCTGGTTTTGGGGCCCATTGTACTATAATTATATTTAGGGTTTAGGGTTTAGGGTTTACCCCCAAAAATACTGTAGGTAGTTATTTAGCCCCTTCAGTACAGGTTGGCGAACTGGCTTTTGTCCAGGTCCTGCATCATAGCAAGCACGGCTTCGTCGTCGTTGATCAGCAGAGCGCGCAACAACTGATGCGGATCTTGTAGATCCTGGAACTGGTAACTGCCTGATGTCCGAAAGCCGTCGGACAGTAGGAGTGATGCTGAAGGTGCAAGGAAGGTTTGGGCGTAGATGGCGACCACGGCTGTTATCAGGTCTCTGTGGGTCTGGCGGTCCGTAGGGAGTCCACGTAAGCCCCGGACCCCAAAAGCCTTAAACCCTAAACCCTAAACCCTAAATCTGAGAGTTGAGGGCCTTATTACAGATATTAAGGGCCCCCTACTCCCCTCTCCCCTACGCCCCTAAGGGTGCTTGTGATCTAGGCAGAAACCCACAGAGCCCAATACCCCTTAATGAAGGAATATACCTTAACATGTAAGGGGCTTCATATGATGATTTAGGCTATATTCCTTAATTAAGGGGTACTGGCCTCTCTAGAAAGCAACGGGGAGCCTAATGCACTACAGCAAGTCGTCTCAATCTCACACGCTGTCACCAACGTATGTAGGACTTGAACACCTTTATGAATTTTCCCTGTTCTCGCAGCAGACCTCGTTTAAGCACGGGAAACCCTCATCCCAAGCAGAATTTGCGACTTTGGGCGGGGACATTTGCGGGCTTGTCGGCACTAGACCTGCTCTTTTCGTGGCAAATGAAGCAAGTAGTAGCAGGTTCACGACCTGGTGAAGCTCTAAACATACACGGCAACATGGGGCTCAACCTGCCGCAACAGGTCAGGCATGGTTGCTGTGCTGCAACATGTCGACAAAGAATGTGTTGTGGCATGCCTAGATGCGAACGCTGAAAAATAAACCCAGCGACAACCGCGTGCCGCACCCCCCGCACTGGAGTTCATTCAGACAAGTGCTGCACTGCTGAAGACCCGAGAAAAATATGAGGATTACAACCGCATGCCAGGTCCATTGAAGGCAAGTCACCGTGCCCTTGGACTGCAACCAGAACCTCAAGTGTTGTTCCCCGAGCAGAAGCATGGGTGCAGGCTTGGCATCGCAGGTTGGGGACCACCCGGCTACCGCTAACATTCAAAGCCCTGTGCTCCGTCCCCCTAAGGGTCCAAGTGGCCAAAAATAGTAGGGTCTCAAATTCCAAAACCCATTCAGAGTATGGATTTTGGCACCTAAAACCTTCAAGAAGCAAGAACGCATTCACAGATTCATCCTGCCGGGGGTTGCATCTCAGAGTTTCAATCAATGTCACAGGCTGTGAAAAAGAGAACGTTGCGAATCGAAGTCTAAACCCTAAACCCTAAACCCTAATCCTGCTTTGCAAAGGACCTTTACCTGCTTGAAGCTCCATGATGGCTCTCACTGCAGACACAGTAAAACAGAAACCAAAGAGCCAGTTAATTAAACACAATATACATATATGCACTTAGGCGTATACCTAGCTGTTTGTTCGTTTATGTAGTTGTTTGTATGTACCTACCTCTACAATTGTATGCACATGTTTGCACCCTTGCACGCATGCGCATTTGCATACATGAATGCATGCATAACCATACGCATGTACGTACATGTTTTTATCCGAAAGCTCATCGCATCAGTCGGGGTACTCCCAATCTCAAATTCACCCTGAGGCCTTTGCCCCGTCGGGTAAACCCTCAAACCAAATAACCTAATGTAGGGGTCTTAATACTTAGAATAGGGTTTTGGGGTATACTATAGTTATAATACGGAACCCCCAAAATAGTATAGGTAACTATGAAGGCCCCCCTATATTAGAACACTAGGACGTTTTAAAACCTTAAACCCTACAGCCCGAAGACCTGAAACCCCTAATGGTGACGGGGAGCTGTGGGGACCGGCCGCTGGTAGAGCTGCGGGCCTGGCTGCAGAGGTTTTGGGTTTAGGGGGGGTTTAAGGGCTAAGGTTTTACTGTTTTGAGGGTTTCGGCTTTTAGGGGGTTGAGTTTCGGTGTACGGCATATTCTCGTAGGGCACGGAGCAGTGAGGATTTGGAGGCTCAGGCCGTTTCGGGTGGTTTCGAACCCTCCCCTACCCTCAGAAGACAGACATGCCTCTGTTGCCATCGGACTTATCTAGACCTCTTCTCTTCTGCTTCTTCCATAGCTCTTCATGCTGTGATTCTCAACAGTAGACCAATATTGCAGTGACCAGCGGTAGTAAGTAGAAACTAGAAGCCAAGGACCCGAATTCTGCTCGGAGGCTTCTTGGCTTACTAGTTTACACCTAGGGATGTAGGGTTTTTGTAGTTCAAATCCTAAACCTTAAACCCTAAACCTAAGGTTTTAGGTGTCCTCATGTAGTTGCACCCGCTGGGCTTGCGCGGCTCGCAACTTGCTGTTGGGATGTTCGTTTTTGGACTAGGGTTTAGGGCTTAGGACTTGAGTGCCAGGGCATCCCAGCTTCCCCGCTTTTGCGGTGGCCGGACAGAAGTAAAGAAAAGTTAGGCTTTGGGGTTTGGGGTTTAGAGCTTTGGGTTTAGGGTTTAGATGTTCATGCCTGTTCTGCAAGTAGAGCCTTTAGTGACTTTAGTGCAGCAGTGCTGGTAACTCAAAAGGGCCTGTGGTGATACGTTCACAATGCGGTATACCGATCAAGAAAGAAAACTCAATAACTAATAGCATACTGGCGAGCAAATTCATACATGAAGAAACGCAAATGCAAGATTGCATAAACAAGTATGTGGGTATATATATATATATACACATACAAACACGTGTGTATTTATAACTGCTCTAAGCCCAAGGATCATGGAAAGATCTCGCCTCGGTGATAAGAGCTGCCTGGCTCTGTGGTGGTGTCACCTCAGATTCAAAGCGTGTTCAGGCGTTCGCCTGAACCCCAAACCCCGAACCTCTTCGCCTTTTAGAGTGGGGTGTTCAAGTGCTCCAAGAAAGGAAATCAGGCGTGGCGTGTTCCAAACGAGCCCAGTACTGCTTGATTAAGGAATGGATCTTAAATTGTATGGGGCTGCATAGTATAATTTAAGCTAGAAATCCTCAATTAAGGGGTATTGGGCTCTCTGGATGTTTCAATTTGTGCACGCCTGAACTGCTAGGTTGGCGGTTACAAGCCCCTTGAACAAATCGTGAATAATATCCTCTTTCGTGCAATAAGTTAGCAAAGGGTAGATTGCAAAAGGTCCCAAACGCCTACCTAACAAGCACTGGTGACATCGACGTCGCACCCTCGCAGAGTCGAGTCATCGAGCATGCTGGAAACCAGACCCGGAAAAAGTCTGCACCCAGAGGGGGTTCTTCGAATGCCCTTGCTAAAGCACCCTTTAAACGCTTAACCCTAAACCCTAAACCCTAAACCCTAAACCCAGCATTGCAGCAGCGGCACACGGGCGGCAGCGAGCACGAGCAAAGTGCTCGTGAGCAGAATCTGCATTGTAGCCTGGGTGGCGTAGGATTATGGGTTTAGGGTTTAGGGTTTAGGATTAGGTAGAAGCCCAAAAGTTGGAAACCCCATAGCCTCAATCCTTAAGAGCCATATATAGGGGATCCCAGCACTATTTGGCCTTTATCCGGTTTCCAGCTTTATGGGGCTTACCCTAAACCCTAAACCCTAAACCCTAAACCTACTGTAGGGGTTTAGGACACAGCTTCGGGATTCAGTCAAGCAAGCTCCGGTGCAAAAGAACGGTGCTCTGGTCAGGCGATGGAGCTTCAAGTTTAAAGTTTAGCTCGGTGGAGATGTTGCAAGGGCCTGAACCCTAAACTTAAACCCTAAACCCTAACCCTAAACCCCGAAACCTAAACCGGTCTCGCAATATCCGGTTTCTGTGACACGTCCCGCAACTTGCAGCCAGACCTCCCACTGGAAGTGTTCTTGCAAGGATGGAACTTCACAAGGCTTTTCCAGGGCAGGGGGTTTAGGGTTTAGGGGTTTAGGGTTAAGGGCAGGGTCTCAACGGTTGATGATATAAATCCTGCATTACCCAGAAAAAGGAATATACCATAATTCACATAGTGTAGGGTTTAGGGTTTAGAGTTGCCCAGAATAAGGGATATACCATAATTCCCAGAGTTTTGGGTCCGTAAGGCAATGCAGGACTTCTCTTATCAACAGCATTTTGGCTTTAGAGCTAAACAGACCCAGCGTATCCAAGCAACGAAAGCAGAGAATGTGGCAGCTGCTGATGAAGTCTAGCACTGCTACGGTCCTCTGCAGGAACTGAGCCGAAAGAGCAACGTAAACGGAGTTCAACAGAATGCAGGCAGCAGGGTGGGAGACTTGGCAACCACCTATCAGCTTATTCCCCGCTGAAGGCAGGAAGATGATGCTCTAAGCCGTAGAGTCTGACATTATGGAAGCGTTCTTCCACTCCAAATGCTCTTGCTATGTGCTAGGAAGCACCTGTGCCGTGGAGAGCTGCTGAACATCTAGGTTCACTCAGTGGTAACCAGGAAACCCCAAAACAAAAAGATACCTGGGTACTACTACTAGAAGAGCTTGCGCAAGAAGCAGACTGAAAGTGCGAGAACGCCATGCTAGAGGGGGCTTGACGCACTTGGAGGAGCGAATGGAACGGACCAAACACAACTTTCAAGAGTGTCCAACCAATGCATTGTGTGTATGCGTATGTATGTCTGCCTGTAGGTATCCAGGCATGCACGCATGTAAGTATGTATGTATGCATGCATGTACATATCTAGATGTGTAGGTATATCGTCATGTAGGCATGTAAGCATGTAGTCGTGTAAGTAAGTAAGTAAGTAAGCAAGTAAGTGTGTATGTGGACTATAGGTGTGGACATGCGCATGTGCAGACACATTTGCATACGCAAAATGGTATAAACATATATAAGCACACACACACACATATATATATATATACATACATATATATATATATACACACATACACACACACACACATAAACACGCACATTGTAAACAACGCACGGACTAGCGGCGAACTTCGGTCTGCTTTTTTCCGCCCAGGCGTAGCTCGGTAGGTTTTCGATTGTCGGATGTGAGCACACAGCCGTTCGTGGGTTGGTCTCTCGCAAAAGCTAATTACACCCTAAACCCTAAACCCTTAATATAGGGGCCTTAATATTTGAGCACATGATACTATATATCTATAATGAGGAACCCCCGGAATAATACTGGTAACTACTTAGGCCCCTATATTAACTCTAAATCGTTGTAGTTGAGAAGCCCGAATATCCCTGGACCCGCCATCTCCACCTCTAAGTCCGAAACGCAAATCCCTGAACCTGAGCTTCGAATCTGCAAGGGTCTAGGGTTTAGGGTTTAGGTTTTAGGCTTGAGGTATTTTCTGTGGTCACGGATCCGTTTTGTCTGCAGGAAACCCCGCAGCGGGTTCTTTAGGTGTCGGCGGCTCCTTTGGAATCCGCACACTCCTGGGAACGCTGGCGAATACACTACAAAGAATGGCAAATGAATCAATATCTTATCATTCAGTGATCTTCCTCCAAATGCCCTCCCGCGCAATCTATTTTTGTGCCAACACAAAGTCCGACACGGCCTAAGAAGCGACCCTCACGTCCAAATCGGTTCAAGTTTGCAGGTAGTGCCGCTTCGGGATATGGGGTTGAATATGTCGACCTCCAGGGCTACTCAGGCTTCACAAGGTTGTGGTTTAGGGTTTAGGATTTAGGGTTTAGGGTTTAGGCTTATGTTGTAACCCTAAACCCTAAGCCGTGAGGGTTCAGGGTTGTGGTGCATATTGCAATCTAAGCCCATTCACGAAACCCTATGACATGATGTGGGTAATTCTTTAGGCGCTTGGAAAAGACAGGGTAATGTAGGGGCCTTAATAGAATAGGGTTTTGGGGTATATTATGCTATAATTATAGTAAGGAAACCCCCCAAAAACCCTAGTCTAACTATCAAGGCTCCTATATTATAATACCAAACCCTAAACCCTAAACCGTGAGTTCGTCCGTCCATGTCCTTGGGCCACAGTGTCCCAGGGTCGCTAGGTGCTTGGTCGGTCTTTGCTGCCGTGAGTACTGAAAGATGCTCAACCTCAGCTCCTGTGAAGACAGCAGCCGTTCACGGTTCAGGTTTTAGGGTTTAGGGGTTTAGGGCTTAGGGGTTAGGGTTTAGGGTTCAGGGTTCTAAGGTTTCAGGGTTTAGGGTCTAGGGTTTCGGGGTTAGGGTCTGCCACCTGCAGCACAATCGACAAGAACACACCACCACGACCACAAGGATGGCGACGTGAGCTGCTGCACCCCACAATCTTTTCTACAGCAACAGCAACTACTACTAGTACTGCTCGTGCTACTGCCACTGCTACGACTCTTTCTTTTTCTTCTCGCCGCCATCCTCCTCCTCCTGTTTTCCTGTTGTTGTTAGTTTTCGTTCTACTGCTCTTCCTGCTCATGCTCCACATCTTCGTCGCTCTTAATTCGGCCTAGTCTAGCACTGTTATTCAGCACTTCCTAAGTGCGCGCTCAATCGGGAACAAGAACCCACATGCAGGAGGTGGAAGCTTTGGGTATCTAAGCCGTGTCCGGAGCTTCTCACAGCAAAAACAGCAGCAAAGACCCAACAAGTGAGTAAATTCCTGGTATTGCGTTTGTTGCATGATTGCCTGATTGTCACGGGCTGTTCTAGGCAGCTTGCGGCAATCTGGCTCCGTGGGAAGACGTCCTGAACCCACGAAGAACCAAAGAACATCCTCAACTCGATAGAATAACACAGTGGCACCCTGCAAGGGAGCATGCCCGAAAACTGCTCCGACCCTGGACTAGAACCTACAATTTCTATATCCTACTGACATACAGGCGTCTGATCCCATGGAGGATTTTCCGTTTTGCTGGGTTTCACCCACAAAGCTGGCGAATTAACGTATGGAGAAGCTTCTCCCAGCCTGACGAAAGCCATGAGCTACATACATACAACAAACTCTTGCAGAAAGCAGCCGCAGTATCCTCCGCTGGAATGCCAAACAAGATAAAGCTTCTAATGTAGGGGCCAAAATAATTACCAATACTATGTTGGGGTATCCTTATTATAAATATAGTATACTGGGCCCCAACACCCTGTTCTAATTGTTACCGGCCACTATACTATTCCAGCAGTCTTCCGACGATGCTTCCATCTGAAGCAGCCCAAACCCTGAAGAACTCTTCAATTGCTTCGGGCTGGGAGTTGGAAGCCCCTTAATGAAGACGATTCACTGAAACACAGCATGCCACGACTCCCGACGATGCATCTTCTAACTTACTTCCCCAATAAGCCAGGGAAATAACAGATTAAACTTTCAGAGTACTACTAAGGTTTAGGGTTTAGGGTTTAGGGTTTAGGGTTTAGTGCTAAATTGTATGAACCCAAAAAGTTTAAATAGCTTGCATGCTTGAAGCAGGAGCAGCCTCCCGACAGAAATCATGAAGCCTCACTTCCACTCCAACCTTCATTTTCCAGTTGCCAGAGTGGCCTTGTAGGACCTGAGCTTCTGAGCAGTCGGTACGGCTTCGAGACGAGATGCGCAGGGTTTAGGGTTAGGGTTTAGGGGTTTAGGGTTTTGGACTTTAGGGTTTATTTGGGTTCTTGTTAAGGAGCTTGGTTTAAGCTACCAAAATAGACCTATAGTCGTGAACATGGTTTCCTTATTGTGGTACAGTAACTTAAACCCTAACCCTAAACCGTCTGAAACTAGACCTACACCCTAAACCCTCCTAAGCTTAAGCGCTATCAACTATCGGCACCCGACTTCTGGAGTTTTGGCAAAGCCGGGCCACGGGTTAGCCGTTGATTTTTTGTGGCGAGGGCCTTTTTCCACAGCAAATCCGGGTTAAGGTTTAGGATTTAGGGCTTAGGGTTTAGGGTGAAGAATGGTCCTCGTCAGTCTGGTGGTTGTAGTAAGCACCAGTACTAGCAACAGCGGTCGGACAGTAGCAGTACAGCAGCAGCAACTGGAACCGGCCCTTCGCAGCACAGCACTCACAGGCTTAGGATTGGTATCTTGTCAGCGGTACTTGTACTAGCATCAGTAGCCGCAACAGCGGCAGCAGCATCGTTGTTGCATTCGTCACGTCTCCGTTGTTGTCATCGTCGCGGTCTTCTAATCGCTGCCGCCGCCACCACCACCGCTGTAGAGCTGGCATCAGGTGCAGTAGTACAACTAACAAGAGTACCAGGACCCAGAGCAGTTGCACCAATAGCAACAGAAGCAGGAGAAGCACCTGCCACCCTAGCGTAGTCGTCTGGAGCTTCAGCTATCAGAACACATAATCGTCGTGAAGGCAGTGGTAGCAGAAAGCGGTGGTAGTTTTAGTTGTCGTAGCTGTAGTTATCTTCGTAGCAGCAAAGCAAAGCAGCTAACGAAAAGGACAACAGCGACAGGTGATAACATCAACAATCAAGTCAAGGTGCGAGCTAACACCAGGCTGTCATTGACGATACCAATGCCAATATCGGTTTCAATATCAATGGGAAGCATCGTGGCAACAGCTAGAGCGTAGGACTGCAGACGGAAGCTGCTATGGCCGTGACAATGAGACAGGTAGGGCAGGAACAAGGGGTGAGATGCTCTATCCAGCGCGAGAAGAAACGAGCCGTGAATTCCAGCGCCTAAACCCAAAACCCAGAACCCACAACCCTAAAGTCCTAAACCCCAAAGCCCTAAAACCGTAAACCCTAAAGTCCTAGACCCAAAACCCTAAAACCGTAAACCCTAAAGCGAAAAACCCTAAATTCGGAATCCCCAGGACCGAGCCCAAAGTCCCATTGCAAGCAGCTCTGAAGGATACTGTAGGGGCCTTAACGACTAGAATAGGGCTTGGGGTTCAGGGTTGAGGGTTGAGTGGAACATTATACTATAATTTGAATAGGGTTTGGGGTTTACGGTTTAGGTTTTAGGGTTTAGGGTATATTTTGCTATAATTAGAAGATAGGTAATTATTAAGGCCCCTATATTGGACGATCCCGTTTCCCGATGCAACAAACAAGGCGTAGCCGGGCAACACCACTACTGGGTTTAGGGTTTAGCGTTTGGGCTTTTAGGGTTCAGGGTTTAGGGCGTCGGGTTTAGGGTCTGGGGCTACATGTCTACATGTGCTGACGGAGGTGCAGCTGCCAACTGTCTCGCACCTTTCGGGTGATCGCTCTCTCCTCGGTGCATGCAGGGCCCTGCGTGACCCTAAACCCTAAACCTGAAACCGGTTTAGGGTTTAAGGCTTCGTGCCCCAAACCCGAAAGCCCTAAACTAACACCGCCCACCTCATCTCAAGCCAGAGCAAGCCGACGACCCAAAACCGCTGAAGGCTGGGTGGCATGGTGTTCCGAGTGCCCGACCGACTACCCAAGGATACTATACTAATACTATAGGGCTTGGCATAAAGGATACCATAGTCTATGGCCTTCATAATGTACTATACTATAATAATAGTATGGAACCACCCTAAACCCTAAACCCCAAAGGCCCTTACATTAGACGAAGGAGATCCGCCACGAAATTCGACCCGGGGCTTTTAACGCCTCGACCTCGGACTTGACAAAACTTGGAAGTGTCAGCTTAGGGTTTAGGGGTTCAGGGGTTAGGGGTTAGGGGTTAGGGGTTAGGGTGGGGGTTTAGGTTTTAGGTTTTAGGGTTTAGGGATTAGGGGTCAGGGCCTGGGGTTTTAGGGGTTAGGGTATAGGGTTTCAGGGTTTAGGGTTTAGGGTTTAGGGTTTAGGGGTTTGGGCTTGGGGTTCTAGGGGCTAGGGTATAGGGTTTTAGGGTTTAGGGGTTAGAGGTT
>CAJNDV010032741.1:41341-54872 GCA_905221635.1 Symbiodinium sp. CCMP2456
ACAGTTGATGATATAAATCCTGCCTTACCCATAATAGGGAATAGACCAGACTTCTGATAGTGTAGGGCCCTCAAGGTAATGCAGGAGCTCTACCATCTACAGTATTGCGGGCCTTAGCAGGGGACATTTGAAGGATAATGGAGGGGTGTCAAGCAATGTTATCAGTACATTCCATGCAGACATTGGTGAGTTGCGTTTTTCTCGTACCGGTACTGTCATTTTGCACTGAATGCCGGGACCTGTGCAATCCGCATAGGGTTGTAGATTAGCTTAGCTTATTTTTTCGGCTTGTGGGGATCCCACAGGGTTATTCTGCTGATTTGCCATACTGCGATATCCTTTCAAGGATCTATGCGGATGACCTGCAGCTTTCAAGATATATGGAGGCTTTAGGCCGGAGGAATACGTACCATACGAGGAAACCCTAAGACGCCGAAGTTGAGCAGAGCGAAGCCCCACATCAATATTGTAACTCCTGGAACTCCCGCAGCATGTGATGTTGTTTCGTTCCTAAGCTGCCCAAATAATGTTCCCTACACCCTAGCCCCCAAATTGGCTAAGCAACAGTTCTTGAACATTCTTTGACTTCTTTTCCACGCTATAATATAATATCAATAAAGGGTTTAGGGTTTAGGGTTAGTCTAAGATCCGAGATAATAGAGCTTCGAACCGTCAGCCCTGAAGGCCACATACCAGTGAGTGAACTTGAGCGTGCAGTTGTTACCAGTAGCCTTTTGTACAAACAAAGAACCCCCCAGAAAATGTGCTCTGTAAAGGTTTGGACGGAACCCTAAGCCCTAAACCCTAAACCCAAAGCCCTAAACCCTGGAAAGCTTGCAAGCCCGCGCCTTACCTCGAAATGAGCCGGCGCTTGAATGCTAAACCCGCCTTTTTGCCAGACCGTTCAGTCTGAGTTGTCTCCATTAGTGTTTAGGGTCTAAGGGTTTGGGGTTTAGGATTTAAGGTTTAGGGTTCAGGGTCTAAGGGCTCAGGGTTTAAGGTTTAGGGTTTGAGGTTTAGGGTCTAGGGTTTAAGGGTTTAGGGTTTAGGATCCAGAGATTACAACGCCACTTGATTAAGAAGTGATGCTTCTTTTCGATTGCAGTGGGTGCTTTCGGGTTTCGAAGGTTTCAGTTGGGTTTAAGCTTAACCCTGAACTTCAAGCCCCAAACAACACATGTGGACTCTGAACAAAGTCTGAACTCACAAACTGCGGACACACCAAATCCGCATGGAACTGTTCTGAAGCCCTATCAAACCAACACCAAAGCCGTTAGAAACACAAAACCTGGGAAAAGCCCCAGCAGAATTACAAGTTACATGATCACTTCAAAAATTTCAGGACAATCTCCAAAACCCTAAACCGCAAAACCCCTAAAAATAGCCCCTAAACCCTACACGCCTAAACCCCTAGACCACCCAAACCCTACAACCCTTCAGGAAGCCCCTAGTGGATCCCTTAAAGGAGCCCCCGCCGGGGCACGGCATAAAGCCAGCCCCTAGGCTGGCAGCCACGGAAAAAAGCGCTGAGTCCATGGACGTGAGGCCCTGCCGGTCCTGGAAAGGTTCCTATAAAGGGGTTTAGGGTTTAAGGTTTAGGGGTTTAGGGGTTTGGGGTTTAGGGTTTAGGGGTTTAGGGTTTAGGGGTTTAGGTGGGTTTAGGGGTTTAGGGTTTAGGGGTTTAGGGTTTAGGGTTTAGGGGTTTAGGGTTTAGGGGTTTAGGGTTTAGGGTTTAGGGTTAGGGTTTAGGGTTTCTTTAAGGATTGCTATATAAAGGGTTCCTTTAATTTAAGGATTAATGTAGGAGCCCAAATAATTAGAATAAGGTTTGGGAGCATATTCTACTATCATTATAATAAGGAGACCCTAAAATAATGTAGGTAATTATTTAGACCCCTATATTACTATCAGGGCTGCTGCCTACAGGGTTCCTTTGAAGGTTGAGGGTTTTGGGTTTTTCTCAAAGTGAGCATGTGTTACCCCCACCCTCCGCACGCGCACCGGCCATTTAGGCCCTCCACTAGGTGAAACATTCTCACACACCATGAGCAGCCCCACCCATCATGTCATCAGTACCGCCCGACATCCCTCGAGGTGATCTTGAGCGATGAACATCCACATCATCACCATGTTCACGTCCACGGTTTTGGGGTGTCAGGGTTTAGGGCGTTTGGGTTCTAGGGTTTAGGGTTCCTTGAAGAGCTCCCTTTTAAGCTTACTATGAGGGCTGCTTCAGTAGATTCCGAATCCAATGTTAAACCCTGTTTCGTGTGAACGGCGTGATACTTTCGTTATGTTCGCCGGCGCTACTTTCAATCTACTGCTTCCCGCCCAACGGCTTGACGAGGCCGTAAGCTCGACTAGCGCGTCCAAAACTCGAGTTCCAAGCGTTTCCAAACCCTAAAACCCTAAACCCCTAAACCCTTAATTATAAAAAGGAACCCCCCAAATAGTATAGGTTATTATTAAGGCCCTTTATTATGCCTTCAACAAATCTCAGTGGAAGCCTGTTTCCTGTCGCAGCCGCGGTAGAATCGATGTAAACGTCCGTTTCGAAGAGTCTATTCGTCCCCCCTCGAGGAAGTATACTTAAGGGGCTTCATAGTACGATTTACGTTATAATCCTTGATGAAAGGGTATTGGGCTCGCGGTAAGGGTCTAGGTTTCGGAGTGTTCGTTTACGCCAGCCAGGAGATGTAGGTTTATTAGTATACGCATACTACACAGCAGCTTCATGAAGAAATGTGCAAGCATCATCATGCGAATTAACAAGGCTTGGAGTAGAACTTTCATTCCACTACCCCGTTTCTGGCGAATTTCTATTGTGACGAGTCGAGATAGTCAGGGGCCCTTCCTCCAAAGGACCTTTTATGTACAGCGACAGCGAGCATGAAGTGTCCGTTGCTTCGGTTCGTCCGCATTGACGATTGCAGGCGCAGGGACAGGAACACACGAGATGTGAAGTTTCTGGGCTTTGGTCGGTCGGGGCTTCTGTTATGTAAACAACAATTTTGTAGTCCTGGCTTTATTCATGTGGTCAAACACGGTTCGAGTTGGTGCACCTTGTAAATTTCGCCTCAAACTCTCGGCAGACCTTTGAATCCCTCGTGCTGCGGACTTAATTCTGCTGGGGAGTTGACAGCTGCAACTACGATGCAAGCTGACTTTTGCAACCTGTCTTTCACAACAAAGCCTCTAAATGGCGATACATCCTTAAACCTTCGTTTTGGTTTCTTAAAAATACACGTCTTCTCGTGCTAGTGGGTTGAAGCTGGCTCGCATCTGTGCTCAAACTGCTTCTTGGGTAGGCCTGATGTCCGGGCGTGATCGCTTCAAAAGCGATGAATTCAAAGAGTGAGTCCAGCGACTGACCATGAAGGTATAGTTGGCTAGCCACAACAAGATCCAAGGAAGGCTACAGATTCTGGAACGACGTCCATCAAGTCTGAACATCTGTCCGTGCTAGCTGGACATTGACCGAATACAGCAAAACACTGTTGCAAGAGACCGCGAAGCCTTGCAATCATCACCAGCACCATCAGCAGCGGTGGCAGCATCCACATCATCCCCTCCTCCTCCTCATCATCTTCCTCGTGCTCATGGCTATGTTAACCATACCATGCCACAAACCGTTCTGTTGCTGCAGTTACGTCATGCCGAAAGCAGTCCTTTACCATGGATATCGTCATGGCGTAGGAAGGCCCTGCACCCAGTGCCACACCCCCGACCGCGAGGACCACGGCCAGCAGCCTGGGAAAATAGCAGTCATCGTCGTCGTAGTGGTAGCCCCGGGCATTTGCTTTGAAGTTGTCCATGCTCTGTTTCTGGTTGGACTTTCTGCTCACTTTTTGTACATGCCAACTGGCTGCTTCGAACGGAAATGCAGCCCAAACCCTGACCCCCAAGTCCTAAACAACGGCACGACGGTGTTGAGATTTGGGGACACTGTGCAAGAAGCGTCAAGAGCGGGGTGGTCCGCCAAAAGAGAAATTCTCCTGAGGGCACACACGGCTTTTTGAGTTTGCCTGTGTCTTGATGTTAGAAGCCCCTAAACCCTAAACCCTAAACCCCAAACCCAACCGTGAATTGAGTTGTTCTTCATGTTCCCGCTTTATGTCTTTGACTGGGAGAGATGCTGCTACAAGTGTGCCCCGGATGTGTTCATCGAGGCAGTCATGCCATTACAACTTGAGACGACGGTGACAGGGGTTTAGGGTTGAACATACTGACACGCTGACTAAGAAGCTCATTATGCTGACTGCACAATAACAATGCAAGATGGAAGCATTGCCAACGGTACGGCATACCACAGCGACAGACGTCAGGGGTACTGTTTTCTGCTCTCTTGTTGGGAATAGCTCTGTGATCACGGAAAAATTCCAGCCCTAAACCCTAAACGCCAACCCGTAAAAGGCTTGAGCGAAACCCCCAAGCCACCAGAGCCGCAAGACCGCCAGCGGGGAAATTCAAGGATTTAGAGTCTAGCGGCTGCGAGTTTAGCCTTTCAGGGCTTTAGGGGTCTAGGGTTTGGGGTTTAGGGGTTTAGGGTTGAAGGTTAAGGGTTTTTGCCCTTAAATGGGAGTTCCTTATTACAACTATAGTATAATAACCCCCAAACCCTGCTCTAATAATTAAGGCCCCTATACTAAGCACTTTGGAGCCAACGCCCGGGAAGCTGGATAAGACACCCTAAACCCTAAACCCTAAACCCTAAAACATTGAGGCGCCAGTCGGGGAAAAGCACCGCGGGGATGCAGCAGACGGCAGATATGGCAGATCCCACGGAGACCTCGCGGTTTAGTTTAGGGGTTTAGGGTTTAGGGTTTAGGGTTTAGGGTGTAGGGTGTAGGGTTTAGGGTTTAGGGTTAGGGTTGGTGAATCAATGTCTAAGCAACTGGGTTTGACAGCGGCTGCCTTTTTGCAGCACAAACTCTGTAAATGGATAGTTGCTTCCAGATGTCCCGGGGTTCTGGGCTCAGTCCGCTTATCTTCAAGGCAAGCTCGCGGGGGCTTTAGGCGATACTTCACATTCGGCCGATGCCGTATGCTTTCGGCTTCATTCTGTCTGCACGCTGCCGCAAACCTACAGCTTGAACTTCCCAAGTGCGAAAGTAGCGATTTCTGAAGCATCGCCGCAAAACCCAACGCCCAAAGCCCCAGACCCTACAACCTACATCCCATCCCGGCAAGCAGCGACCGTAGATGGAGATGGCTTCTAGAACCATATGAAATTAAAAAGACCCTAGGAACCCTACACGGTTTAGGGTTTAGGGTTTAAGGTCCTATAACACCTTACGAGAACCTTACAAAACCCTACAACCCGTGTAAACCCCATCCGGCAAGCTGCAACCGTCGACGGGTTTGGCTTCCAAACCCGGCAGATGTACGGGGCGAGTGCAAGGCGGCTAACCTCGGTTTCGGGTTTTGGGGTTTATGGGTTCAGGGGTTTAGGGTTAAGGGGTTTAAGGTTTAGGGGTTTATGGGTTCTGGGGTTTAGGGGTTTAAGTCCCCGAAAATATTACGGCACCCGTATAAAAAGGACCCTCGACGGGACACTTATTTAGGGAACTACCCATGCGTGAAGGCTGTCGAAGGTCGCAGGAGGGGTCTATGCAGAATTCATTTACTAGCTTGCTAGGGTTGCACCGAGGTGTTACACGCTTTAGGGTTTTTGGCGGCTTTCACAAGGGTTCCGTAAAGTGATCAAGAGTTTTGTAAGCTATTTGATGTTCTAGTCGGGGGCTGTGAAAGTCCAATAAATATCTGGTGGTGAAGGGCTCTTCATTGAAGATCCATACAAGGTTGTGCCCGTACCCGGAAATGCGCCCTGAACCCTAAACCCGACCTAAATTCTATGAAGGTTTCCGAAAATCGGGGACCCTAATATAGCACTCTAAATCGTAGAATCCATATTATAAGGTTCCCAACATAAGGCACCCCTTATTCTCGGAAACCCCCATATCGCAAGTCTTGAACCCCCAAAACCTCCCGAAATCTATAACTTCCGGCCTTCCAGGAGGATCCCGGACCAGCCACCACAAATTAAGTTCGACGCGAGATCCGGGCCATCCTCCGTGGGCGGGGGCCAGTCTTAGGTTTGTTTTTCAAGGGTTCAGGGTTTAGGGCTTATGGTTTAGGGTTTAGGATCTTGGATTTTCGCTTCAGGGTTTGAGATTTCTAGGCGGGCCTTGTATAGCCTGTGGGGACCCTAAACCCTAAACCCCAAAACTCTAAAACCCTAAACCCTAAACCGTACTTGTCTTGAGCAGGATCCTCTTCAGCCCAAGACAGGTAAAGGTGAATCGGCCCTTGCGCCCTACCTTTGGTGTACAGGGCTTGACACTTTGGTCTGGCCCTAGAGCGTAAGCTTTATTGCTACTAGTCTTATTACTACTATTACTATTGCTATGATCATTATCATTATTCTTGTCACCATTATAGTTCTTCAGATTTTATGAGGATGTGTTTCCAGGTTAGGAGGGGCTTTAGGTTGGGATCGACGAGTTTTCAAGGGCTGTAGGGTCTTGGCTCCAGGTCCTCGAAGGGATCGGAGATGAGGGTTTAGGGCTTTAGGGTTTTAGGGTTTAGGGCTTAGGGGTGAAAGCAGGCAGAACTTGTGAGAATCTTTGGTTCTTAGCCGGATACTTCTTTCGATCGCTCTTCCTGGCTGACAGCCTTCGTCTCCTGGCGTAGGCTGTAGGTGTTGGGGTGCAGGGTCTCCTTGGATATGGTTTCGGATTCAGGGTCTCCCTATCTCTAGATCTCTGATTCTGAAGTCTTACAAGAAGCCCACAGATGCGTATCAATCATAAGGACCGTTAGGGGGATAGGGGGGAGGGAGGTAGGGGACTACACTATACTCCCTTAAATAGGCCTTGCTAGGTCCTCATTAAAGGTATTAAGGCCCCCTACCCTTATGAATTAAGCTGCAGCACGGCTTCGTCATCGCAAGACTTGTGGGCGTGGTGCGCGCCCAGAGACCATGCGATGCCTTCGGGACGGAAAGAATTGGGGTTTAGGACTTAGGAGTTGGGGTTTAGGGTTCGGGAATTGGGGTTTAGGGATAAGGGTTTCGGAATTAGAGTTTAGAGTTTAGGAACTAGGGTGTAGGATTCGGGAATTAGGGTTGAGGGTTTCGGAATTGGGGTTTAGGGTTTAGGAACAAGGGTTTACAATTCGGGAATTAGGGTTGAGGGTTTCGGAATTGGGGCTTAGAGTTTAGGAATCAGGGTTTAGGATTCGGGAATTAGGGTTTAGGGTTTCGGAATTGGGGCTTAGGGTTTAGGAACTAGGGTTTAGGGCTCGGGAATTAGGGTTTAGGGTTTAGGGAACCTTGCCAAGAGCCTTTTGCAGAATTTCCGATCGGGGGGGGGGGGTCGGGGTATACTGTGGGGAACCCGGATTCTCTGGGTGATCTAGCATAGGAGCCGAAGGAAAGGAATTTGTAATTACGCAAATCCCTCTATTGAACCCTAAACCCTAAACCCCTAAACCTTAAACCCAAAACCGTAAACCCTAAAGCCTAAACCCCTAAACCCTAAACCCTAAACCACTATACCATGAGCCTGTCTGGTCGGAACCTAAAGGACTCAGAAACGTGGGCAGGTTAAGTACCCGGCCCGCCACGACCGCCAAACAGGAGCAGCACACCACCGGAAACCCTCATATGGTTATTGGGGCCTTCATAGTCAGAATAAGGATTTGCGCTAGGTTGTGGTATAAATGGTGGTGCGTATCAGTATTTGATGTCATAAGGGGATATTGCGGGATAGTGTTGTTAGTTGTTACCCCTCACTTTCGTAGAACTGCTGGATCCCAATCTCTGGCCTCCATCGAAAGCCACTCCCGAAACAGCGGTTTAATTAGGGTTTACTAAACCCTAAACCCTAAACCCTAAACCAGTTTAGGGTCTTTGGCAAGACCAACGCATCAACACCGCATGCCGCCCATCATGCTGACCTCGAGGCTGATGCACAGCTGCCCAAAACGGGTCGTCCTCGCAAAAACGCGGAGATTCTCCAGTTGTTCTCAGCTAATTGGGGGTTCCGGGTTTAGGGGTTAGGGGTTAGGGGTTTAGGGTCTAGGGTTTAGGGTTTAGGAGGTTCAGGGGTGGTTGCAAGTAGGCTTTTCAGTAGGATAACTTGTGTAACAAACTACCCTCAACCCCTAAACCCTAAACGACCCTAAACCCTAAACTACCCTAAACCCCTAAACCCAGAACTGCCCTAAACCCCTAAAGCCTAAACAGCTATATTCGACGAAGTAGTAAGCCAACTTTTTAAAAAACTACCCATAAATGAAGCTCCAAGGAAGGAACTTCCCGAGCCTGCCCTAGTAAAAGGCAGCAGAAAGAGGGGCTTAGGGGTTTAGGGGTTTAGGGTTTAGGGGGGGTTAAGGGGTTTAGGGTTTAGGGGTTTAGGGGTTTAGGGATTCAAGTCTTAGGGTTTAAGCCTTAGCACCCCAAGGCAGTAATAGAGGGGCCTTGATAATTGGAGGTAGCTTTCTTACACTATACAATACAAATCAACCACAAAATAATATGGTACATACAATAAGAACCACAAACTAATATTATTGGTATGATGTAGGCTCCTATCGTGGTTCGAAGCCAAGGAACCGCCATAAGTTGCAACACCCGGAACACGAACACGTACCGCGAAACCCTGACCCCCAACATTTCAAGGTCTGGAGCCCTTAATCCAAAAGCGAAGGGCTTCGCGCACTCTGAACCACTCAAGAAGCAGAAGTTGCTGAAAACACATGTCCCCAAGACAGCCACAAGGTAGGCCCATCTCTGCATAAGGAAGTATAATACAGGGGCCTTAATGATTAGAATAGGATTTGGGGTATATCATACTACGATTATCACAATTATAATAAAGAACCCCCAGAACCCTTTTCTAATTATCAAGGCCCCTACGAATATTCCTGATGCTCCCTCCTTCAAAATGACCTTTCGAACAACCCCCACATGCTCTCCTTGATTGGGCAGTCCGCAATGGCAGCTTCCTTGCGGCGTCAGAAGAGGGTTTAGGATTTACAGCTTTGGGGTGTAGGGTTTCGGGACGCATGCTCGGGGCTTTGACAGGTGGAGGTCTTGATCAACACATTACAGAACTTCTTGCTACTGGGGGTTTGCTTGCCACTCTAGAATGCAGGCTTCCACATTAGGGCTTCGTGTTTGAAACTCTTCGAGTTGTTGAGTTGTTCAGGTTCATTTCTGGAGATGGGCCTTTAACAGTCGAAGAGTCAATAGGCCTGAAAATTGGAACAGACATTAGGGTTTAGGGTTAGGGTTTAGGGATGGCATCGCGAAATACTCCGTCTCCTACGTCAATATCACTGTTACCCTTCTAGAATCCTTACAGAGACCCTAGCAGCCCTAGCAGTGACCATTTAGTAAACCCTGAAACTGGCGATTAGCCCAGATCTTGCCCAAGTCCAAACGGATTCTACCTGAAAAAATGTTCCGAGCCCTTCGATCACTTGAGGCATTTTTCTCCATTCAGGGGTTGCGGAGTCTATAAATACCCATGAAACCTGCAGCATGCGTGTCAAGCGGAATCCACCGTTCCGGTCCCCATGAGCCCTGTCTCACCCTACTTGGTCCACTATAAACCCTTAGGCCCCCAGACGCTAATTTCATAAACCCTAAACCCTAAATCCCTAGACCCTAAACCTAAACCCTCGATCTTACATGCCAACCTTCCGAAACCACGAAGGCTTGTTAAATAGGGGCCTCCATAATGAAGAAGGCTTTCCGGAGTTCCTATAACGTACTTTTTTTATCTAGAATACGGTTTCGGGGCCCACAAAATAAATCAGTATACTATGTTTGGTAATTATTTAGACACCTATATTAAAGCTTGGAAGGATCGACCCTGACAGTTACTGCACATGTCGGCAGCCCCGCTCCACAACTCAGGGGTCAGGGCTTCCTTGCAGGTTCATGGGTAGATTTGGTTTAGGGCTTGGGGTTTAGGGTTTAGGGTTTAGGGTGGGTTATAAGTTGCATAACCTAGGCCCGCCGACTTGGATAAATCCTGTAAGCTCTCGCCGAGAACTTAGGTTACATGTTTCTGAAACCCTCGCTCAACTCCCTAAACCCTAGTCCCTCAACACCGAAAGGAGCCACAAGGGAGGCTCAAACCTCATCCCTCTCTCGGCCCGAACCGATCTTGCGTTGCTTAGCACTACAGCGAAAGCGAAAGAAACCCTGGCATGGTAAACCAAACATAGAACCCTTGTTGAGACCTTGTGCAACCATCTTGAGAACCTAACCCTGAAACTCGGGAAAGACGCTGTAGACAATAAACGAGAAAAGAAGTGCAAGCAAGCTGCATGAGGGCATTCAGCACCACAGAGCTAGCTTGGTACATACAATTGCAATAAACCCCCTAAACCCTAAACCCTAAACCCCGTGCCCAAATTCCTAAACCCCTAAGCCCAAAACCCTGAAGCTTCAACCCCAAGCCCTAAGACCCTAGCCCTGGAGGTTCATGGGTGATTTTTTGTGGGGCTGCCAGTCCTCTTATATGGGTTACAACTATAGTTATCCGACTTACAACACAACTTACAACTAACCATGAACCTCCAAGTATACACCCATACTACGCTACACACCAAAACTCTGATTGTCAATGCCCCCTTGCTAAAATCTTTTGACACCCTATAAAAACTCCAACCATTATTCGGGGGCTCCCCGTATCAGAAGCCCCTACATGATTGTAACCCCTGAAAGCCGTTGTACGTAGATCACAATAGAACCCTTACAAAAGCCTTCGGATACCGGTCAAGCCCGTGTAAACACCTTCAACAACAAGACATCGAATGCCTGTGCTTTGGAGGCCATCGTATAATACATGCGCAAGAAGGAGTTGTAAGGAATAATCTTGGTAATTGCTGAGCCTGTATGTAGATTACACCACTGTACAAAATGCCTGACAACCCCCTTTCACCTCTATCAATTTTTCATAAAGCTTCCAATGCTTCAACAAGCCCTCTTATAGCTACAAGCCCCCCCTCGACCCTCTCTCCGTTCCGTGAATTCTGCCTATTTCAGTATAGTTCACATACCTATGAGCCCCTCAACCCTCAGCCCCTAAAGCCCCCATCCCCACCGCCCATCGACCATGGGATCTGCTAGGAGGTTCCTAGGTAGTTATAAGTGGGGTTATAAGTCCCTTTATTGGGCTATAACTATACTTACCCTACTTATAACTCTACTCATACATCTCCAAGCACCCTAAACCCTAAACCCCTAAACCCTAAAACCCCTAAACCCTAAACCTTAAACCCCTAAAACCCTAAACCCCTAAAAGCCCTAAAGCCCTTTATCTCCAAGTGGGAGCCCTGGTGTTCTAAGGCTCCTTCCAATGTCGCGAAGAGGTTTTCGGGGACCTGCCGGAGATCCTCGGCTTAACGGGGCATTAGGGTTTTAGGGTTTGGGGGTTTTAGGGGTGTCAGGGTTTTAAGGCATCCTGGAGTTCGGGGTTTTTAGTTGGGGGTTTTAGGGTTTTTTAGGGGCTGTAGGGGTTTAGGGTTTTAGGGGTTTCAGGGCTTTAGGGCTTTAGGGTTTTAGGGCTTTAGGGTTTTAGGGTTTTAGGGTTTTTAGGGTTTTAGGGTTTTTAGGATTTAGGGTTTTAGGCTTTAGGGTTTAGGGTTTAGGATCTAGGGTTTTAGGGCCTAGAGGGATCATAGGTCATAGGGTTGTCCTGGGTTCGTAGGATTGTAAACGGGTTGCACAGGGTGCAATAGAGTCTTGCTAGGGCTTTACATCGTTTTGCAGGTTTTATACTGGTTGATTCATAAGGTTCTTGAAGTCTGCGCAGTTTTCTACGGCATATTCTCATATACCCCAAGAGAAAGCCGCACGCTTACACGGCTTTCGGAAGTCGTGTCTGACGACAGCGGGTTCCAGGGCTTCTTATAGAGCGTTTACAACTACCGAAACCGGGGGAGGGGGGGTTCCGAGCTTCTCGTTTGTGGTTTGAGCATTAGGCATAGGAGCGGTTTACCAAACTGGTATTTGGACTTCTGCTGCGAAACGCAGGGCTTCACATAACATTCCCACCATGTCGAATAAGTTTTGGGCTTCCCATGGTGTTAGGCTTATGGTTAGTGTTGCTGTTGTGTATGACACTTAAGGTTTGGAGTTGAGGGTGCAGGATGCTTGGGCAAGCACGCCGGGAAAGTTTCAAACGGCCTGTCCAAGCCTGCCCGATCGAATTTGGATCCATCTTCTTTGTCGTTTGAGACAACATCTTTTACATATCTTTCGATCTCTCTATCTGTTTTCTATCTGTCTGTCTATCTATCTATCTGTCTATCTATCTCTACAGTGATGCTCATGGGCTGCGTGGCAACGAAGTTCAAGTGGAGAGTGACAGCAATGGTTGCGTCGCGCCTAATCGCGCCGAATATCGCTCAGGCTACCTCGAATACTTTGCCCCGGCACCGTGAAGAGTGCCATTTGTTCTTTTGCTTTATGCTTCGACGTGAGTCCCTTGAAACTTCATCTGTTTTCCAAAACGAACAACATGCACGCACTTGGCATGCATCCTGCTCGAGCCCAGAAGTCTTGCTGTTTCTTATGAAATTGCTCTAGGGTGTGCTTCGGTAGAACTCTTCGTCAGCTTTAGCCGCCGCTTTTCTGCGGTACAAGCAATGCAGTCCTTCTTGCGGCAGCTCCTGCTTCCAGGGGTTTAATTAGGATTTACGGTTTAGGGTTTAGAGCCATGTAAAGATGGGCTGTTGCGTATACATTTACACATTCTACTACCCATGCATCAGTCTTTCTATGCATCTATCTATTGCGCGATCTACCTCTCTCTGCCTATCGTTTTATCTGTCTATCTATCTGTCTACCTACCTACCTACCTGCCTGCCTGCCTGCCTGCCTACCGACCGACCGACCGACCGACCGACCGACCGACCTACCTACCTAGCTACCTACCTACCTACCTACCTACCTACCTACCTACCTACATACAGGCATACATACATATATATATATATATAACCAGAGAGATAGATGTATACATGTATGTATATATTTATATGCATTATGTACAGAGTTCGGGGCTGCGTGACGGAAAAACCTAAAATTGCGGGTTGAAGGCCTTGGCTGCCAAGCCCCGAATACCCGCATGATCCCCCAACCCCCGCACCCCCCCGCCCCCCCTCCCCCCGCCTCCCCCCCCCCAGACAACGCAAACTCTTTCACCCCCGGATCCTTCAACCATACCGAAAACCTCAACACCACCTGAAAGATAATGGTAATTTATTATGTCGTTGCATAGCTATGCAAGACCCATACAGAGACGTCGACGGATTAAACAAGCAGCCTCCGCTCCGCTGACAAAAAATCACCTGTTTGTCGCCGACTTCCCCTCTACAGTCTGGCAGACGGTTGCAATGAATCGTTGAGGGCTTGACCAAACCGACTGCAGCAGCCTGCTGCCTATTGCGCCTGCTTTCTACAGACGCTAAAGAATAGCCGCGGCGCGATGAGCTTCTTCGCTGCGTTGTC
>CAJNDV010032741.1:57340-79644 GCA_905221635.1 Symbiodinium sp. CCMP2456
GGTTTAGGGTTCAGGGTTAAAGGTTTAGGGTTTAGGGTTCAGGGTTTAGGGTTTAGGGTTTCGGGTTTACCATAATAAGGGTCTATATAATATGAAAACAGGGCGGGAATTCAATCGGGATCTACAGTACATAATCGGTTTAGGGCCTGAACGCTAAACCCTAAACCCCATTGTGGAGACTTAAGTTAAGTTCCTTATGAGAATTATCGTATAATTTAACCCCAAAACCATCTTCTAATTTTTGAGGCCCCTACAGTGCACTAAACCCTAAACTCTAAGTTCCTTAAGCAGAGCCCAGGCTCTCTGCGCAACGGCCGGCCCGCACAGCCAGAGACTCGATTCGCTGATACCACCTGGGAAGAAATTTCTAGGGTTTAGGGGTTAGGGTTTATGGATTGAGGGTTTCGGGTTCCGGGTTTAGGGTTTCAGGGTTTCCGTATCTTCAGGGTTCCCGTTAGGGTTCTTATTAGGACTCTCTATGGGGTTTGAGGTTTAGGGTTTCCTTTAAGGGTCTTTATGAGGGAGTGTTGGGATTTGGGGTTTAGGGTTTAGGGGGATATTTGGGGTTTGGGGTTTGGGGGATCGGAGAGTTGGGGTTTAGGAAGAGATTTAGGGTTTAGGGGGAGATTTGGGGTTTAGGGTTTAGGGATTGGGGCTTTGGGCTTTTGAGATGAAATGGCAAGAGATTCCACAACTTCGGGGCTCCGTCTGAGGGCTCAAGGCCCAAGGATTGGGTTGAAGATTTGGGGAGTAGGGTTCGGGGTTTAGGGTTTAGGGTTTAGGGTTTAGGGTTTAGGGTAGTTTAGGGTTTGGGATTCAGGGTTTAGGCATCAGAAGGGCTGCGGGCGAAGCCCCAGACCCTAGAAAAGCTCTGCACAGGACTGTCAATCCTAATGTAAGCGCCGTAGTAATTAGAATGGGGTTTTGGGCTCCTGTATAGTATAATTGTAATAAGGAACCTAAGGAATCACATTGGTAGTTATTCAGGCTTCTATACAAGCAATATAATCTTTGGCCGGCCCACTGGCGGATGAAGTAGTTGAGGGCTGCCCGCTGCATGCCTCACGAGTCTGAAGGATTCTTTACGGTTTTAGGGTTTAGGGTTTATAAACCCTAAACCCTAAACCCCTAAACCCTAAACCCTCAACCCTTAATTTTTCGTTTCTGTAGTGGCGGTTCGGGGGTTGGGGGCTTTGGGGCTCGCGGGTTCTGACTCCCGCAGCGCGGACCCTCAGGTTGGTTGGAAGCCAGAAAAGCGTTTTCGAGATGTTAGAGGCGAAGGGTTTACGTTGGGCTTCGGCTACCTTGCATCATCCGGACCATCAGGACCCCAACCCCTTGCTACAAAATCTATTTGCTCAAAGCCACTGGCCTCCATAACAAAAATCTCGTAAACAAAGTGAACACAGTGAACACACCGACAAATAACGAACAAACAAACAGGCGAACTCATGAACGGCTGGATATGTACGCCTGGCTTTAGGCCGGTTCGCGTGTCCAGCGTTTTGGCCTTTTCCTGACTCGCAGGTACGGTCCTCATGAAGCACTGCGTGCATTATGCCTTCCAGGGGCGTTCCAAAATCAGAACCAATACCAAAAAAAACACAAACCAATACCAAAAAAAACAAAAAACTAATATTTCGGAAGTCTTCGTAACTATGCACACTTATGGAAGAGTTCTGAAATATTAGTTTGTTGGTTTCTTTGGTTTTTTTGGTATTGGTTCTTTTGTATTTTTTGGTATTGGTTCCGTTCTTATTTGGTTCTAATTTAGACATGGGCTTACTGGTTCTGATACGTCTTGTCTCCTGCCTTTGCTGGAGCTGCCTTTGTTCGAGTCCAATATTGTTGGCACTATGGCTTTCCCGCAGCATCGCATTCCCATGGATATCCTGCGTAACATCCGCGATTGCTTGAGTCGACTCTTTTCTCGCACATTTGTATAGGCTTTTAAAGCCATATCCGCATATTTGTATTTGTTATGTTTCAACTTGTTTTGTTGTTCTGTCAAAAACAGTGTATTGAGGATCGCATGCAGAAGCATCGGCCGATGCAGTTCCAAGCGCGCCTGTATATCGTGAACGTCACATTGCTACGTTACCTGATGGTTAAACGTGAGTTAAAAAGACTTTCCGAGTTTTTCTTTAAACTAATGTCGTTGTATTGGCTTCGGCATACTTATATGTAATATGGCCACGAAACAGCCAAACTTTTCCGTGTACCGTAAAGTCTCGCACGCTGCGGTTTTTGAAGCCACACCATGCAAGCGAGTTTTCTGCACGGCATAAACCATCAACTCTGCATCGCATTAGATTGGAAAATGAAGTGCATGCAAGTATCGCGATGTTTATTGCTTAGCCAGGTAACAGTTGCACCGCAGAATTGTTCAGATATTCTGCTTATGTGTCCGCAGCCGGAAAAGCATCAAAACCCTGGGATCATGAAAAGCACAAAAACGCTGGACACATGATCCGGCTTAGAACCACTGCTAGCTTATTGGTATAAACAAACTATTGGTAGAAAAGTTTCAATCTTTTTATTCTTTGGAATAGAATGAATCTCGTATAACTAGTATGAATAATAGATACATATACATATATGTATATTATATATATATATATCTTCTATTCAAATTGATGATGACTTTTGTATATCATTTTCTAAGATTTCTATAATGCCTGCTTGAAATTGAAAAATAATTTTATAGTATTCTTCTAAATATCTATTTCTTATATATCTTAAAAAAGGAATAGCCCACATATAAATATATGGTAACACCCTCTATTAACTAACGTCCATTATATTATGATTGCAGGGGGGGCCGGGAAGCAAATGTATAACAACACCAAGCAATAGAAATCACAAAACTTAATTACAAAGCATAACCAAAAAGGATTTCGAATTGCGTGCTCAACCAAAAACCAAAAAAATCTCCAGTCCTATGTTCCCGAATGTCGTGACCAAAGAAACCCAAAAAAAACAAGAATATAAAAAAAAAAAAGAACACAAATCAAAAAAAAAACAAAATCTGGGGCACTATTGTCCGGAACATAGTGCTGGAAATTTTGGTGTTTTAGGTTTTTTTGGTTAGTGCCGGTGCAGTACGTGATCTGTGAAACTCTAGGTTTCTTTGGCTTTTGTTTTAATGGACGTAGTTGTCGTTCTTGTTTTCTGACATATATTCTGTATTTATGCGGCAGTCGTATAGCATACTCAACTTTGATTCCTTTCACCTTGCGAGTACATACTATATATTAATATGCCACGTATACATACACATGCGTATGCGCTTATATGTATGTCTCGTCTGCATGATCCGCATGTGCCCTGCTCTGGTACGATCCTTGGTCGCGGACTTCCTCAAGGGGCGTTTGCAGGTTTTTTCTGGTTTGGGGTTCTTCGCAAAATTGTGAAGAGCATATAGTAGAACCGTGTCACAGTGAGAAAGATCAACATGAGCGGCATGCAGTACCTGATCTCGAAAGTGAGAAAGTGAAACAGAAGCCACTGCACGCGGCATTCAGTGTTGATCTACTTGTGAGACATAGAAATTAATCGTGCGATGACGCCGTCCAATGGAGCAAAAGTGCCGCCGCTCGTGATGCTCGCCCCTTATATTTGTGCTTGCACCGCATGCAGTTCTAATCACAGAGTTTCTGTGATTATCTTCAGTTTCATTTCCTCTGATACGGCTCAAAACTAGCGCGATGCCATAGGTCTTATTGACTTTCCTCGCACTTCGCGAACCATCTGCCTCTCGCAATGTCCGCCGAAGATCTCACTTTGGATGACTTGAAGACTGCCGTGCTCCCAATGATCTGTCGCAAGCTAACGCAGCCTGCCATGCGCAACCCTCCCATCGGCATCTTTTCGCCTGTCACATTGCCCTTGCAGGACATCAGTAGCAGTGACAACCCCACGGTGAACCTTTTTGACATCATCTCAGAGTATACGGAAGAGATAGATTTCAGTACACTCGAACGTGCATTTGTTGAGGCCAACAAGCAATGCAACGTGAATCTTCTTCCTCCGCCTTTCGGCTTCAAAACGGAGATGTCTCATGACACCAAGGTGCAGCTGTTTGTCGTCCACCATCACGCGGGTGCTCGCATCGCAAGAAAACAAAGCTTCATATTTTTGATTCTATCACCGTACTGCACTAGATGCTTTGATGCGAGTATAAGACTCTGATGCGAGTATAAGACTCTGAGAGATGTTGAGAGAGGTATTGCACAAAAGAAGGCGACAACCTGCTGTATGTACTCGCACACGCAAACCCTTGATGTTTTCCCCGCCGTTGTGTAGGCTACTGTGAACATCGTGTTGTCCTTCTGGTCTTAGCGCCGGAAATTCGCTCGCGGAGCATCTCCTTCTTGGTGGGACGCTTGCCGAATGACACCAGCCTCCCGACCGCGCCAGTGGAACATCCAGTGCTGATCGGCTACATGCCACCGAACGGCTGCTGCCATGTATTCAACTTTATTTTTGGGAAGACTTTGTCTTATTGATCACTTTTCTCCGAGAGTAAAGCTTTTTTACCGCGTAACAAGCATCCTGAGGTGATAGGGTCGAATGCTACCGTGGCTTGGTCTACAAAATCACATCTAGCGGTGATGAGCTTTTAGATGAACACGAATACTTGTTGCACAGGTCACTGCGAAAGCAGTGCGCTTGAAGCGTTTGCTTCTCAAGAGACGGTCTTGCACAGGCGTCATGTGAGAAGCCTGAGTTGATCAATTGGGGGGGGCTAGCAAATATATATATATATATATGTATAGCATATAAATATATTAGAATTAGAAATGGGCAGGCCCGTATTTTGACGCGTTCTGTTTCTATACACTGCCTGTGTCTGCAAATCTCCGCTTTGACGCATGCTACACGTTTCTTGGTCTGCAGGCCAGTCTCATACATGGATTCCTTCACTCTGATTCCGGATTTTGAGCGTTTTGAGAAAATCAAGCCCTAGGATCCAGACCGCCACGCTCCAACCCCCAAAACGATCATGCCGGTAGTTCTAATTCTGTTAGTTTGACGGCTTGGTGGGGCACCTATGAAAACGACTATCTCCTCAAATGTTGGTCTCCGCTTTAACCCATATTTAGCATAAGGGTTATTAACTTCAAATCTTGCCGTTCTTGATCGTCCAGTCATTGGCGAACGATATTGACTCGGGTTATGGTATCATGAATCAGGACTTGATGTTGTTAATTCATTTCCGTTTTCCGTATGGTAATGTGTCGCATGTGGTAGATGAGGTCTATGTAGCTCCTTGAATCACCGTTTCTAACAATGCGCTTCTCTTCAAGAAGTTTTCCTTCTTGCGCTTTTCATCGGTTCATGCACTGTTTTAGGCGGTCTATATATCCTGTGTTTTGCATTTGAAAAGACGCATGTTGCTGTGTTGATGTGCTTACCTTTAACATCGTCGCGGTACCGTTTCTTAACACATATACTTGATAAAACATCTTTTGCTATTCAGTTGTTACTTAGAAAATGTTGCCTTTTCTCTGTTGTTAATTTTATTTAGCTTGATGTAAAATATCACAATTATGCAATTTTTTTGAATTATGTGTTCATCAATGTTTTCCATAGCCATAGTCATAGGTCGTTGAGGTTCTTGCTTCGTTCTTTGTTGCGTTTTTCATTTAGAGTTACAAAACATCGGTGGGAACCACGGGGAAAACTGGCTGTGGAAATGCAATAGGCGGCGAAAGAACATAGAATGAATTGAGGTAGTAGGGACAATAGAAAAACATTACAAACAGGGCAGTGGGAGCAAAAAAAACTGTGAAGCCTTAGCCTCCATAGCCCCGCTTTCCCCCTTCCATCCCCACTTCCGCCAAGACCCGCCTCTGTTGTTTCTTGGGGGTTCAGAAAGGTTTAGGCATTAGGGTTTTTAAGATTTTGGGCTTCGGGCTCCTAGACCAGGGCTGTGGTCCCAAATCCAAAATCTTAAACCCTACGCCCTAACAGACGGCAGAAATGCGCACGGTGACAATCTGGCCAAAAGCACAGAGCACGTGCTCTCGGGTCTCTGTAGCTCCAGGTCTTACATGAGGATTCATGTTGTTTAAGGGTTTAGGTTTTAGGGATGTTTAGGGTTTATAGGGTTTAGGTTGCCTTGTCATCCGTGCTTTTTGCCTTACACTAAACGCATCCGAACTTCTGGCAATCCCGATGTAAGCTCACACGTTGTCCTCGGCGCGTTCATTCTCATTGCAATGCTCGCTTTCCTCGGTGTCCTGAGCGACTTACGAGACTCAAGCTTCAGAAATGATGCGTCTTGAAACGGCGCGTCCTGCTCCAGTGGTCTTCATGAGATGGATCCTATTGGCCAGGCGATAACAAGGTTTTAGATTACGTTCTTGTTTCTGACGCTCCCAATTGTTGGAAGCGAAGGAGGCGGAGAAGAAACAAGAAAAGACGGCACCACACGAAAATCTACAAACCACGACCTCGCAGGTGGTGAATTAAACCAAGAACCGTTTACCACTTTGTGATGTTTTGCTAGAACACGACAGTCGAGGATGGTGCTGGACCTGACGCAGTTTGGCTTTCCCCCCGCGGGTGGACAGTCATGGGTGATTGGGTGCGTGAAGCTTGGTCCTCCATGAGACGAGTGTCGGTTTGCAGGGTTTCGAACTCAAGGTTTAGTGGGGCAGCGAACTCGACGGAGTTTGTGTTCGACTTGAAAGAGCTAATTAGTGCCTGAACGTGACTTCTCGATTCGGGGTTTGTATTTCAGCTCCTAGTGGTTTAGGATGCAGTTGCAGGGTCAGGGTGTCAGGTTATAGCAGTTGCAGGGTCAGGGTGTCGGGTTATAGCAGACCCAGAAACCCATGCAATGTAGGTAGTTGGGCATGAACATCCGGATTCAGTAACTCAGTGCTTGGAGTCAGGATGTACTTGGGCCGGGGTCGTGTTCTGTTGATCCCTGGAAGTCCCAGGATACACTTCCTCAATGGTTCGTGCGGTTGTATACGAATTAACGTTGCTACCTGGGACGTTTGAGTGCTTTTTTGACGTAATAAGTAGGGTTAGTGACTTGGCTTGTGCGGACTACGACGACGAGATGCCAAGTGAAAACTAGTTCCTCGTGGTAAGTAAAGTCAAATCTCAAGTGCACCAGGTTGCAAATCAGGAAAGTACTCACGGCCTGTGCGACTGAGCATCTACAGCTGATGTCACAAGGAACGGAGAGCCCTTGGACTTGACCTCTTCCCCACCGAAGTATGGAAATCGGGTGTACATCCAGAACATTCCTGATCCTGGTCCTCCTCCGGGTCCGAGCTTCTACTACCTGTTGCGGCCTGGATTCGTTTTGGCATGCCTTCTTTTCGTGGTTTCGGGAAATTCGGTTGCTGCCTGTGAAGCCCTTGCGGGAGGTATATAAGCAGAGAGCAGTTGTTGAGGCAGATGCAGGAGAACGGGGCTAACATCACTACCAACTTGGGCGGACCCGCAGGTGCGCAGTGGCAATTCCAAAACTCGCTCTTCTGTGCCTTGCCTGCAAGACTGGAGACGAAGTCTGCTGCCTGAAGGTTTGGGCATCATGCTGATGATCTGCTGCTGATGTTGCTGTCGGGCCAAGGGGGCGTTGCTTGCTTTTGTTGTCCCTGTGCGAGCCCATGGATCTGCTGGTCGTCCAGGGCATCTTTACAGCCACACTGTGCATATTGTGAGAAGCTTTCATGTGGTGACCGGCTGATGTAAATGAGGGATCGTGGGACATCGTGGACATGTTCAGCAACAGCAGTTTGTATTCATGAACCAGGGGACACATGGAAAAGAGGTAGTTCACAGAATCCCAGTACAGTGTCCACCAATCTTTGTGTGTGTGTGTGTGTGTGCGCAACCCCTTTTTGCAGGTAGGTTTGCGCTGGGGTAGGTCGGGCTAATGGCCAGCGCACACCACGAACCCTAAACTACGACATACAGCCACAGTTACATGTTTCGCAGGTGTCAGTGAGGGTGTCCAGGCCACGGGTTGTGTGTTTCAGGTGTGCTGCGGTGTGCCCAACGCACCAGCAGCTATCTCAGCAGTTGTTGGTTGCTTTCTCTGCCTTCCTCTTGTGCGTGCGGCAGGATGTGGAGCCAGACGTCCGGCCTGTTGCCAAAACAGGGTTTGGCCCGGACACGGCCCTTCTCCTGCGTGGAGGAACCCAGGCCTGGCAAGGTGGTACGTGTGTCCATGCCAGGAAGCAATGCTGATGAGCCCCGCCCCTTGCCAAATCCGGTTGGCCACTTCCCTGTGCCCAAGGGTCCCTCTTAGCTTTGTGCTACAGTGAAAGGGTCCCAGCTTCCCAGTCCTTGCTTACGCGTCCCGAAGTGCCCTTTACAAAGTGCTCTGCCAGACGTGAGTGCAGTGGCCACCGCTGGTAAAAGCGATATGCTACGGGCTTTAGGAAACACTTGCGATACCTACTTGAAACCTCCGGGCAGCTTCCACGTTAGCGAAGCATTTACGAGGCTGGAGATTGTGGATATCTTGTTGTGCCAATCAAGGTTGGCGTCCAGGTGCTCCGTCTCTCGAACAGCTGCTTGACTTTCTCAAGAGCCTGCTTGAAGGGGCTTATCTTGATAGAGGCCGCAACCGCAAGCGCTCAGCTCTGAGCGTACTGTCGGCGCTTGGTTTCGCTACCTTTAAGTTCGAGCTTGCTATTCTGGATAAGCTAGTTAAGTGCCCTCTCGTGCTCTTTTGGCGAGATACAGGAAAGTGGAAACGTGACGTGGTGAAGGAAGCCCCTCCGTTGCCACTGGTAGTGGTACACCGGTTGGAGTCGGCCTTCGTCAATGATCCCAGTGACGACATAGACGTGTTGGGCGCGATACTGCTCATGGTGTGGGCCAGCCTTCGCTGGTCAGACGTGCAACGTCTGAAGCTATCTTCTGTTGTGCTCGACGACCGCGCGCTGAAATCCTGGTGCTGGAGAACTAAATCTAGTTCTAGGGGTATGCCGTTCGGTCTGCTGAGGTGCGGGCTACTGAGTCGCGACTGGGCCAGCATCCTCTTCAATAGCGTTTGGAGGGTCTCCGCACCATGCAGCCCGACCGAGATTTTCTGTTAGATTTCAAAGGCAGGCCGTTGGGATACGCGGGAATGCTCGGCCATTTCCGACGCTGCCTCATCGCCTATGGTGGCTTGTCAAGTGCTGTCGCGTGCCGTTTCTCGCTCCACTCGCTGAAGACAACACTCCTATCCTGGTCTGCAGAAGCCGGCGTCATCCTGTGTACCGGGCGGCACAAGGGCATCATCGGTGTCCCAGCACGTCCGCTTGTGTGCCGCGGTACGCTAGAAATGACATCGAGCCACAGATGCGATGTCAGCGCCGTGTGTTGGATGCTCTGCGTGGCGGGTTAGTACCTAGTGTTCCCGCAGGACGCGGTTTGGACTCCATGGATGGCGCGCTGTTCAAGGAAAAGGTGCCCGTGGCTGGCGCCGGAGGTGTCGATGATGGCACAGAATCCGAGTCCGACTACGAGGAGGAGGAGGAGGAGTCAATGATTGACGCACCAGTGGATTCGGAGGCCGAGGAGGAAAGCGACGCAGAGGATGGCGATGCTGACGATGTTGCTGTCTGTGACTGGGATGATCTTGGCGTTTGCGATGGGCGATGGATAGTGAATATCCAGTCCGGGGTCTCGCACAAGGCCGTGTGGAATCATGACGACGGCCGCTGGGTGCCTGCTTGCCGCCCCAGCAGAGTGTTAGGCGCCGGCATCTATCAGGTCCAGGAATGCAACCCTTGTTTTGAGGGCTTCACGCAGTGTGGGCATACAGGGTGTGTTGGCGCGGGCCCAATGGCCTGAGACCTTTACACTTTACACCCGTTGGGAGCCAGTGTCTGGCTTTGGCTACATGGCTACAGGATGATCCCGCTGTCGGGTGTGCTTACTTTGGTGTTTTCCTCTTGATAGAGGGTTGGTGTATTGTGCCCGGTTGTCACTTCTTGATAGAAGTTTGGCTTTATGCTTCTCGATAGAAGCTGGGTTGCGGTTTGCGCCCGTGCACGCTCCATGGGTAGTCTTGCTGTGCTCTTGATAGAGTCAGTGTGTGTCGGCGCGTAGCGCCTGCGCGCTCCAAGAGGAGGTGTGCATGGTGTCCTTGATTGGATCATTGCTTGTGCGCGTGTGCCTTCTCATAGCTTCGTGTTTGCAGATTCTGTACCTTGCTGGACTTGCATTCCTTCAGTCTTCTGCTTGCTGGTGATGGCGGCCGCAGCTTGGATGGAGTGTCTCAAGAGTACGGGTCTTAGCGATCTGTGCGCGCAAGCACTCATCACGGCGGGCTACGACGACCAGGCCGTGTTTAGTGAAGCTTTTGTGGATCCCGCAGCTTTGGAGCGCTTCATCAAGCATTTCCTGCTCACGTTGAAGCCAGTGGAGGGCATGACACCTGAACTGTGGGACATTCACCCCGTGGTGGGACAAATCAGAAAGCTGTGGCGTGGCTGTGGTTCGGCGGGGGCACTCGCGCCTGTGATCCCCAAACCTGGAGGCTCGCCACCAACCAACGCTTTGGTGTTGGCTACAGCCTCCGCTCCGACCGGTGGCAAGATTCAGGCCGCAGAATTGAATCGACTCAAGAAGGAGCTTGAGGCTGCGTACTCGTCTGCTGTGATTACACCAGCCACGCTACCTTCCATCAGTTTTCTGCAAGCCATTCATAGCCAAGTCGAAAACTCGAACTGGGAGTGGATGCCGTGGAAGCGTGTGCTCTCGGAGGACGCGGTTCTCGAAATGAAAAGCCGCAGAGCGCAAGCGCCTGCAGGGGGTCAGCAGGACCTCGTGCATGTCCTGGAGAACATCGCAGGTGTTTTCCACGAGGAATGGGACTTGGAACTATAGGTGCTTCGGCAATACGGGTGCAAAGCTTGCTTGAGACTAGGGCGCACGCGTACGCTATGTGCAAGGCGGGGCATTTAGGGCACTGGAACGTGTATGTCAAGAAGTTTCTCACGTATTATATTGCAAGCGCACGTCAGATGGCTTCAGAAATCCGACAGTGCAGGAAGCAGAGGCAGCCGATCGCGTCGCCGTGGAGCCATGGAGGAGGTCTTCGCGCTTTGTTTTCAGGGCCACGCTCTGAACGATGCACTCAACCACGTAACAGTAGATCGAGATCTGCTCCGCAATCTCCTGGTGGAGAAGCCCAAGCCGGTCAAGCCTGAGCCCAAGGCCCCCGATGAAGCGCCTTCACCCGCCAGGGGCTGCGCCTCCTCCGGAGGGGCCAGCCCGTAGAGAGCAAGGTGACAAGGCCATCAAGAAAAGACGGACAGGCGAGTGCTGGGGCTGGATCGATGGCCGTTGTCGAGATCCTGATTGCAAGTTCAAGCATGCGTGCTCTCGCATCATTCTGGGCAGTGTGGGAACAGGACCAAGACCCTGCGGTGACTAGGCCCCCCGTCTGTTGGTGTCGGCGAGGGAGAACGGCTACGTGATGGTGGCGGGGTGGGTTCCGATGCAGATTGGTTCTCACCACGGGCGCCTGATTTGCTGGCCAACTTGCGGCGACAGTGGTTGCAGCGGATTGCAAAGTGGGGACTGGTGCAGCGGCTACGAGATGCGACCGCGCTTAAATCCAAAACTCCTCGGCTGTGTGAAGAGGAGATTCTAGAACTGCGTAGCGATCTGGTGTCTTTTCTGAGAAGCCATGGTTTTGAGTGCTCGGGCCGCATTGAGGATGGCCAGCCTCTGGCCCTTGACTTGTGGGAGGCTCTTTTCTAGCTCACCGACGACGTTGATGTGGTGCTCCCCGCCTTGCTGCGCCAAGGAGTGCCGCAATAGGCATTCTGCAGACCGTACCCCCTTCAGGTGTCTGGAGAAAGATTGAGGTGGCCGAGAGACCTGACGTGGAACTGCGCGTGTTTGATCTGCCTTGGGGTTCTGCGCTCGATGATCCCGTGACGGTGTGCCAAGTAGTTGAAGCTGATGCGCAGGCTGGTTTTGCAACTTGGCTGCAGGGCGGAATAGAAGAAGCCAGGAATTTGTTTGGCGAGCATCGCGCAGCAGGCCGTCTTGGCGTTGTGAAAAAGGCAGGGCCCGAGCCCCGACTGATTGGAGACAGCGCTGTGTCCCATGCCAACATTCTATGTCGCGTGTCCGAGAAGGTTGAGTTGCCATCCTTGGAGGATGTGCTGCAGTTCCTATCCAGGCACCAGGAGGAAGATTGGGTTGCTTTCCTGCTGGATGTGAAAACTGCGCATAAACGAGTCAAGGTCGCGCCGGAGGAGAGAGGGTTTTCGATATTCGCAGTGGTGGATGCCAATGGAAAGAGGAAGTGGGTCGTCTACAACACCTGCCATTTCGGCTGCAGCTGGGCAGTGTATTGGTGGAGCAGGGTGGCGGCGGGCTTCGTGAGGTTGAGCCACCGTCTACTATACCACTCTCATTTCGGGTCTATCTTTGTGGGTGACAAGTTGTCTTTGTTTCCTGCGCGCGATGCATCTCTGATGGCTGCTTGCAAGTCATGCTGGCGGTGGGACTTGGTGTGCCCTTGTCCTGGCACAAGTTGGCGCTTGGTGTGTTTGTCAAGTGGATTGGCTGGCATCTGGACCTGCGACGTGTGCCGCGGGCTTTCCTGCCTGACGACAAGGTCACAGTATTGTGTCGTGCGCTGGGCAGTATTCGTAGGGGCGATGCGATAGCTCGCAGCGATCTTGGATCACTTGTCGGC
Source organism: Symbiodinium sp. CCMP2456 (assembly GCA_905221635.1). Classification (NCBI taxonomy): domain Eukaryota; class Dinophyceae; order Suessiales; family Symbiodiniaceae; genus Symbiodinium; species Symbiodinium sp. CCMP2456. The sequence goes on from CAJNDV010032741.1 coordinate 70,020, forward strand.
CGCTTGCTTTGGTTTACAGGTGGTGTGCGATGGCTGAGGCCCTGGATGTCCGTGTGGTTCCGCATGGCCGCAAAACCCACGCTGCGGTTCCAGCATTTAGATCGGGAGCAGCTTGCAGAGTTCTCGGGTCTGCTGGGTAGCACTTGGAGGGTGACCCGGCATGCCACCTTGTCAGACGTTCGACAAGGATGGCAGTTGCTTGAGATCTGTGGACGTGCAGTGTCAGATCGCGAGGATGTCTTATATCACCTGCCTGGAAGAATGGGCGCGTGTGGCTAAAGCTAGGAGAACCTCGTGCTCGTAATGTGAAGCCATCCGCGGAGGAGAAACGGGTCGACGGGTCGCCGGTTTCTTCCTCCACTTCATCGAGGCGGTCAAGCCGCTTTATCTGGTGGAGAGTCACGTGGGCAGCCCTGCCTCGCCGCGGCGGACGCTTTTGCGTCGCGCAACCGTGCTGGTATAGGTAGTTGGTGGCTGGCAGCAGGTGCACAGCTCTGTGTGTCAGAGCTGCGTTGGTTCTCTTATCAGTTCTCCATGGATGCGTTATACCAGCTTGGTTCAAAGCAGACGCGACACTAGAACATGATGCCAATCTCCAACTATTGATTTGTGCGCTGGAGGCCCTGGCGCAGTTGGTGCTCCTAGCGTCGTTCGCCAGTCTTGTGACAACATGGGGGTTGTAGGCGCCTCTGCAAAGGGTTTCTCGATGAAAGAACCGCTGGCGTCAGGCGTCAGTTCTCCAGGCGTGGGCGCTCTTCTGCCCACACGAGGGCGTCAATTTCCGAGTTGCACATATGGCCGGTGGGCGGATGCCCTGTCCCGGGGGCAGGATGTCGATCCTGCATTTTGGTCCCGGCTGCGTGATAGACGGCGGTGTTGGATGCTGGCAGAGTCTTCTCGACTCAATTCGGGTAGACCCGAGGCGTTGCCAGCTAGAGCGATGCCTGCCAAGTCAGGAAAGCGTCCGGGGGCAGCAGAGGCTGCGCCGTCTGCTGCTCCGTGTGTCTGAGGTGTATTTTCAGAACAGCGTGTCATCTCAAGTTCGAGAGTGCGTGCGCCGCTGAAGAAGTGCTGTTGTCGCATGATGGGCAGTTTTCTGCTTGTAGTTGGTATGGTTACACCGTCGTTCGCGCTGAAGATTGGTGGGCTGTGTGTTGTGCTACCGACAGGTGTTTGGCTGCGGCTACGCACGGGGCTAGATTGCCTCAGACCTCGGCGAACTCAATGCATATGTTGAATGTTGGCAGCCAAACACCATCTTCCGGCATGTGCATGCTGTCAGTCGGCTGGTTAGGGCCGGTAGGTTTGCGCTGGGGTAGGTCGGGCTAATGGCCAGCGCGCACCACGAACCCTAAACTACGACATACAGCCACAGTTACATGTTTCGCATGTGTCAGTGAGGGTGTCCAGGCCACGGGTTGTGTGTTTCAGGTGTGCTGCGGTGCGCCCAACGCACCAGCACAGCTATCTCAGCACCCGCCCGCCCGCCCGCCCCTTGTTTTTTTCACAGGTGTGAATGAGTGATATTTCGGGCCAGATGCTGGGGCGGCTGTGTATGGACGCCCAGTGGCGAATACAAGGGGCTAGATTGCCTCAGACCTCGGCGAACTCAATGCATATGTTGAATGTTGGCAGCCAAACACCATCTTCCGGCATGTGCATGCTGTCAGTCGGCTGGTTAGGGTTAGGGTCTCCATTAAAGGGCCTTTCTTTGCCAATGCCAACGTCTAGCAGCTAGCAGCTAGCAGGGGGCAGTGATTCCTTTGGTTTGCATTGCCCAACGAAGATCGCACCGTCGGAATGTGATATTAACGAAGGACGCTGCTTTGGCATACCTGCAGTGATTGTTTGTGACATCCTGGAGTTTGCTGTGCATGGTTCATCCTCGCTGTTGGTTCAGTGACACCGGAACGAGTGTATTTGCGGATGGTTGTGGCTGAGCCGAGGACCCTCTTCACCGTCGCGTTGGTTGTCAGTACATGTGGAGTTGTGTACCGTTGCCGTGCATTCATGGGTCACCTTATCAAGACACGGCCGTCGCCGAGAAAGTTGTGGAGCGCGGGGGCGGGGACGAACCGTTTCCGGGAGTGGCTTTCGCAAGGAAAAAAGAGGCCATGAACAACGCCTGGACGGCGCAGACGGCGCAAGGCAAAGTTCGAGAATCCATGAGAATCTGTGTTTGTCAAAGGCCCAGAGCTTGGCTTGGAAGTCTTCTTGGCCGTTGTGCAAAGCGCGGCCTCAGGCCTGGTTTCCTCTGCCAAGCAGCGGCCTCAGCACAGTCCGACGTTGCCAGCAGCTCCAGCTCTGAAAGTGCCAGCGAGACTGAAGAGGGGCCTTTGGCCACGTTGTCGATGTTTGCTTCTACCACTGCGTCCGCCAAGGCAAAGAGTGCCACTGGCAACACGCGCCGCAGCAGGCACCGTCCGGGCTCCCTTGCATTGTTCCGGGTCATGTAAATATAGGCAACCTGGGCTGGATGGCTGGTTTACTTGTGGACTGGACGTATTGTCTTTTCGAACAGTGGTAAGGTTTTTTTTTAACAAGTTTGAAGGGGGTTTTGTGATGGAAGCAACATTAGCACTTGTATCCATCAGGTGTGCTTAGGTAGGCTCTACACGGCTGGGTTCGAGCTCCGACGGAGAAATAATCTTGAGCTTGGCTGTGCCGCTCGCAGTGTACTGTGGCCGTCGATTTCAGGCGAAACAGCTTGGCAGAGCAGGGTTCCGTCAGGTTGCTAAGGCAAGATGACCCGAGTGAGGAAGTTCGTGATCAGCGGGTACACGTGCGAGCAATGACCTTGAAGCCAGTGCTAGCAAACGTGCCCGCCGACGGGTCTTCGGTGCAAGTTGGTCCCAAATTTCGCAAGGCGCGGATACCGCGAGTTACATACACCGCTTGGATTCCTCTTCGGGACCAGCTGCGGGGGAGAACAACGTTGCTCAATGCCTTTGCGAAGAGTGGGATTTGATTGATTTTTGTAAGGACATCAGCCAAATGGAGAACTTTGAGAGCGCTTGGCCAAATCCCCAGAACTTTGAGTTGGTCTTGACCGTTGCCCATGATCATGTTGTATCTCCTGAAGAGCTTGGCTTTGACTATCGGAGTGATGCACAACCAGTGGTACCAAGGCCTGATGCTGTTCCAGGTGCTCTTGACGTTGAAGGTCGCCCGGACCTTGATGCCGAAAATGTTGTGCCAGCCGCGCCAAGTGAAGCCGAAGCACCTGTTGAAGAGCGGCATGTGCTTCGCTTGGTTTGTCTAAGAGGGGTAGCAAGAAGCAGTGGCTTGAACGGCTTCGGCGACACATCCCGGAGCACACTTTGATTGTCGAGAACCACGCTGTTGCATCGGTCGTTGGTGACTCAGAGCGCAAGCCGAAAGGTGTGACCAAGCCGGGTGAGCTGGCGCCTCTGGAGATCGCTGGCCATATAGCATCACCCGCCAGCCCTACCGCAGCTGGTGTGCTCTTTGTGTCGCGCGCAGGGGGCGAGAGGATGCACATCATGATCTATGCGCGTGCTGAGTCATTGGTCAGCCTGGGATTTCGGATTTTGCAAGCGGCAGGAGTCGGAAGAGAAACTCCTTACAGTCCTTGTGGTCCACGACCGGCAGACCGAGGCAGTTCATGCAGTGCCGACTTTGAGTTCACGCAGTGCCGACTTTGAGTAAAGGGGGGTCAGTCTTTGTCGTATCTGCTTGTTCGCTTCGTGGCTTGGCTTTGAAGTGTGTTGCCAGTCGGACGGTGAGCCGGCGATCAAGGCCGTGGTGAAGAGCGCAGAGAAGGTGAAGACCCGAAGTGTGACGACCCGGGGCTAACGGTGCGGTGGAACAAGCGCGGCATTGCATCAGAGCCAACGCTTGGGCAAGTTGAAGAAATGGTGTGGAGCCGCAGACAAGGTGATCTTCGGAAGTCAGCATCCTTTCTACATGCGGAGTCTCGCTCACGCAGCTGTTCTTCGTAATCGGTTTGCGGCGCAACACAACACTCCTTGACAGCATTTTGAAAGGGCAGCTGCGAGCCAGTACGTCGGTAGACTTTGCTGCTGCGGCGAGGTGGTTCTTGGATATCTTCGAACCAGTGCAGAGGCAGGTGCTCGGTGGTGCAAGGGTGTATGGCTGGGAAAGACGGCCCAAGACGACGCCCACATTGTCGCAACTTCGCAGGGGCTATTCCCAGCGGAGCATGGGCCGGCGAGTTTGGGTTGCAGGTTGATTGTGAGCAAGAGGGTCGTTCCTCCGCAGACCGTGGTTACGGCGTTGAATCCACCGAGTCCGCGGGATGAGCCTGGAGGTGATCCGCCTATACTTCGAAGCCCGAGAGCTTGAACGATTGGAACGAGAGTGACTATGAGCCCAGATTGCCAGGTGATCCTGCCGAGGCGGGGACCGATGAAGCCCCGTTGGTGAGATCGGGACAGCAGGCCAGTTCACGCAGTGCCGAGAGTGATGCATTGATGTCGCTTCCGGGTGCACATGGGAGTTCCAACTCTGGGTCTAGCGAGCTTGCGACGGATAAGGCGATGCAGGCCAGTGCCGGAGAACCAGCAGCCGCAGAGTGGCAGCGGGTAAGTTGCCCAGGATGATACAAAGGATTTGTAGAGTGGAGTTTGCAGCCATTTGCCAGATCGGTGAGCAGTGGTATGAACATGCAGATGAAGAGGTAGATTGGGCCCTTCATGTACAAGGACCTAGATGATCTTCAGGATTATGATGAGGGTTTTGACAAGCTTATTTTCCCCAGGACCTCGGAGCACGAGCCATGGTTGAGCGACGGGAAGTTGAGTGAGCTTTATGGCCGATGAGTTCGGGTTGGTACACCTTGGTGCCATGAAGGTGCTGTCGCCGGTTGATTCCGAGGAGGGGCCCGCCAAAAGGAGGAACAACCCGAAGAGGTTATCAACGAAGATGGTCAGGACATGGCGCGAGAAGATGTTGGATCCCGCGACCAAGGAGCAGCAGCCGGTTTGGCTACCGCAATCCCGGCATGTGGCTCGTGAGTTCGCTTGGTTGAGAGCCTTGAGCGTGAGGGGATTTACCGCCCAGCATCGAGTGCAGCAGCGACGAAGGTCATACCGGCGATGTACACGTGCCTGCAGGAAGAAGCTACTGAGGTTTCCTTTGAAGTCCCAGCCACAGGCGAGATTCGCAAATTCATGTTGGGTCGTCTCCTTTCAGGCCAGCGAGACGGAACCGCCAAGTGGCATGCCAGGCTTTCTGGGTGCTTGCGCGAGGAAGTGAATCCTCATGCTGCGTTGCCTATCCGAGCATGTTTTCTTGCAACAATCCGCATGGACCACTGTAGTTGCAAACATGTTGCCCGTTTTTAGGGGACTTTTCGGCGTGATTCTTGTATTGAATGAGACAGTAATCGACATTTAATTTACTTCAACCGAGGGCATAGGCCCATGATGTTACCTGTGGCCAGCGAAGCTAGTCATCCTGGAGCATGCCCGGATTAGCTGTCCAGGCGTACCTGCACTGCTTGTGACATATATAGTACGACCTGCATATTGTGTTTGGATGTCACAAGTCTGGAGATGGCGAGGGGCCAAACCGAGTACCCCACTTGCCTGTCAGCCTGCTTGCGTTCAGGGTTCAGCCTCTTCTTCCGCAGGTTCGCGGAACGTTTTGGGAGGGTGGTGTGCATTCGGATTGTTGGTCTGGAAAAGGCACTAAGCACCCCGTAAAGTGGGCCGCAGGCCTTGGGAGCCACAGGAAGAGGCTTTTCCCCCAAAATAAATATGCGAAACAGCTTTCCCGCAAGTACTGCTGCGTTTGGAGAATGATACTTCCGTTTCTGCGTGCGCACGACGAGTGTGTAGCTTAACGATGCGGAAGCTTTTTGATCATGTGCCCGGACGCGCAACTCAGGTGCCTACAACAATGACAATAACCCAACCGGCGGCGGTGTGTGGGAGTTGGACTTGACCAGCATTTCAGTGGTGGCTGGGCAACCAACTTTTCTGATACCTTAAACCTTGTACTTTGTAAGCCCTAAATGGACCCTAAGCCGGTTGTCCTGAACGACAATTTATTCCGTTTAACAGTTCCGGGTGAGATTTTGAGACTTTTGATTTCGTGCAGCGGCCACTGTAGCGCGTATGGCTTAATTTTTAGACCTTTCGATTTTCCGGATCTTTGCCTAGACTGGGAATATGGACCTTGCTGGCACAATTCAAGTCACGAGAGTGAGCAACTCCGAGCAGACGAGCTCCAATGACGGCCTGAATTGCTGCCTGGCACCATTAGCAGGTGAGACCTTATCCCGATTTCAGAAAGGTTTGGGCCATACGGTTTAGGATTCAAAGCTTAGCAATTTTGTTTGGGGATTTTCGGTAATTTAGGGTTGAGGACTTTATGAGCCTTGCAGCCTCAGCTCTTAAGCGATAAAGCCGGATGTGCTCTCAACCTGCAACCTATAAATTTTTGCGGCACCGTGAACCGTGTCCTCGAGCTCACTAACTAAAACCGTATGTGGACGAAGTAACATTTTGTCGCACTTGCGTGGACACTTGTTGAAAAGACATGTCAAAGGTTTACATGCCCATACAGTTTGCATTTTTACAGGTGCCACTGGAGCGTCAGCCGTCAAACGGTGCCATCTCGCAAAATACCGCTACGCTTGATGACTGTAACGAGAAGGTGCACTTGGAACTCAACTCCCCTGTGTAGAGCTGCGTGGTGTAGCATGTCTGTGCCGAGGGCTGACGAATTGCCGTGTGTGGCTTTTCTGTTTGATGAAGCGAAAACTACTTTCGTGGTTCCAAGCGACTCACACGAAAAGTTAGCAGAGTACACTCGCTCTGAAACCACCGAGCTTTCAAGACCTCTGCACGAAACCTTTGCACAATCGGATGCGATGGTAGTATCTCCTGTTGTTAAATGGATGGCAAGACTTCCGACAAAGAGATCACACCCATGCGAGTCGGCAGAGAAATAGTAAAGGCACTGCAGTTTGATTGAACAGGTAAACCACGTGTGATGAAAAGCGCTGCCATCAAAAAACTAACGACGAACGTGGCTGCCAAAGCTCAGCAACTGTGGGTAGCGCCCACTTGTGCGAAGGACGCCCCATTCCGGCAAGTAAGCCGAGACATCCAAGGTGTTTCCACCCGTGATGGGCAAACCCAAAGCAACCCCTTGTGAGGTAAGCGTCGGGAGCATCGTACGCTCCAGGGTTTGGGGAAGCTTATAGCAGCATGATCTGGTTCTGGGATTTTCAGACCCGTCCGTAACAGCACGGCCCCTAATTTGTCCACCACGGGAGGGGCATGTCTGCTGTTGTTTCTCTTCTGTTTTTGGAGATGCAGTTTCGAGCATCCTCCAGAAAATTTCCTTCTGGAGTTGGTCAGTCGTTCTGCATCTAGAACGGTACAAAACACTCTTTCTTAGATGAGCTTTCCAGAGGCACGACAGTATAGTTTTAGAATTGTTAGAAACAACGAAGCTTCAGCTATAGCTCTTGCGAACCTCGGTTCCTCCGGTGCTCTCTCAGCATCAGTCTCATTGGCTTCTTGAAGTCTTGAAGAGCCACTTTGAAATCCTAAGCCTTATTTGATAGATGCCATGGTGTGCATTATGTGATATAGCATAATCTGCTATAGTGGACTATAGGTTGTAAAAAAGTTGACGAATTCCCCTAAGTTTCATCATCTTGGGTCCGATGGATTGGTACCTCATACCGATACCAGATTGCCCCCCCATGTGCCTGAAGCCTCAAATCCTGAATAAACTCCAGCCCTGAAGCCCAAGAGCTGCCCAAACCACCAGGCTCTAAGTCCCAAGCGCCAAAAATCATAAGGCCTAAGCTCAAAGCCCCACAGGCCCGGAACCTTCAACCGTTTCATGCGTCAGCGCTAGAAGCCCTAAACCCTCAACCCCACAAGCCCTAAAGTTCAGAAGCCCTACAACACCCTTCAGGTCGAAAAAGAACCCCAAATACCTTAAGCCTGTATAGAAAATCTTGATGGATCCTTTAAAGGACCACATAACAAGGATCTTCAACCCCCAAACACCCCACAAGCCGCAAGACGCCAAGGCATCAAAGGAGACAACCCCTTCACCACCACGCCCGCCACGCCCTAGTTGCGCGCTGGAGGCCTACAGGGCTTTTCGCTTTCAGAGGGTTGTTGTAGGCGTTCTCATCGGGATTTCACAAGGCTTTTTGCTCATATAGGTGGTTATATGTACATAGGGTGTAGGCTCCTGAATCACGCCAGTCCCTGGGCCTGGGGGAAGCAGTAGATGGGGGGAAGCGCGGCGCACGTGTCTCTGAATCCGCCAGCACAAGGGGAAGGCAGTTTGGCCGTGTTGTCCTGGTGTTCTCCCTGCTTTTCGGTCTCTGGGTTCCTGGCGGTCTTTTGGTGGTCGTGCTAGTTGTCCTCTTGTTGGTGGTGACCGGCGTGGTCGTCCTGGTCCTGGTGCTCGATCACTGTTGGGGATCTATGCCGGCGTACATGGTTTTGCAGAGCTTTGATCGGGTTGTAGGCCCGTGTGTGCATAGCTCATCTTGTATCGTGTCTTTAGGATTCAACAGGACCCTAAGCTCTAAACCCTAAACCCTGTTCGGGTTGACGAGGTTCGGTCAGGTTTTGTAGGACTTCGGGTTGGGGAGGTCGCTTAGGACTTTGGACTTCGATGTTTTCGAGTCTTTAGAGTGCAGGATGCAAGAGTTCGGAGGTTCGGATTGTGGGTTTTCGGATGTTTTCGGGTTAAATTCAGGATACAGGCCTTGAGGCTTTAGCATTGTTGCTTGTCGGATTTGCCTCGAACCCGAACGCCTTACCGCTCTTCACCCCTGACTCGCAAAAAGAAAATCCCTGATTCCTACTTTGACTTTATAGGGCTTTATCAGGCTTTGTTGCGCTATACCTGAAGGTTGCAAGCTATCCTTCGAAGGAAGGCCAATCATTTGCTGCATATCTGTTTTTCCAAAAGACTTCCTCTCGAAGCCCTGATCGTGCTCAGAGAATCCTGCGAAATCCTTGTGATAACGTACACCTCTTTAACACGAAGCCAACAAACCTCAAGGTGGAGGGTGGTCCGTTGCAAAGGCGCCAAAGCACTGTTGCGGGGCTTCGGGATAACACTAAACCTTCAACCCTAAACCCTAAACCTTGTGTTGTTTTCGGGCCCTGGCGGATGTCGGAGTTCATGATGCTTGTGTCCAGGGGTTCGGCTTGAGAGGTTCGGAGCCTAAGGTTCAGAGCTTTCCACTCTCGGGGGGGCTTTAGCCCACATACCCCAAAAATGCTTTGAGCCCTATGAAGACCGACTTCACCCTGAACGGAAAGCTTGGGCTTCATACTGTATGCTTCAGAGGTTCGGGGTTGGGAGTCGGGGATGTACCGGCTTGCCCAAGTCCATGGTTCTGAAGACGACATCTTGGGGAGGCCTCGTGGGTTTAGGGTTTAGGGTGTAGGGTTTAGGGTGTAGGGTTTAGGGTTTAAGGTGTTTCGACTTCACATCCGCGGTAGGTTCTAGATTTTTGGCGAGGCAAGTTGTTGCGACGGACGTCCGACATATTCAGAGCAAGTGTTTTTCGTCACGCCTGTGGAGCTCTATTTGTCCCACCCCGAGAAGCCACCCAAAGACTTTGAGATAAGCTTAAGTTCTTAAGCGTACC
>CAJNDV010032742.1:5517-29391 GCA_905221635.1 Symbiodinium sp. CCMP2456
GTGTCCTCTGCTCTGTAAGGTCCTGACTTCCTCGCGCATCTCGTTCAGCTGCTCTTGCAAGTTGGCGATCTGTTCTCCCCCTTTGCGCTCGGAGTCTGTAAGGCGATCGTGCAACACATTCACACTGGCACTAAGCTTGCTGACCTGCTCCGTGATGGAGTTGGACAAAGCAAGGGCCCAAGGCGGTTGTTGTGACGTATGTCTCTCAAGTAGTCTGGCCAGCATAGCATCAGCAGACTCGCCTTCTTCATATCGCTCAGGCACACGTGCGACATCTCTTCGGCGCTTTGAAGGAGAGGGTGATCTTGACTTGTCTTCCTCACCCTCCGAAACCGGCACTGGTACTAAAGCGCCAAGCCCAGCTTCTGCCATGTGGAATCTAAGAGCCCTCACTACCCTAAACCCTAAACCCTGAACCCTCAACCCTAAACCCGTTCAGATGGCCGTGAAAGCCCACAACCTGGGCTCAACCCCTCGTGCTTATGTACTGGTAGGGGCCTTCATAATTAGAACAGGGCTTTGGGGCCCCTTATACTATACTTATAATAAGGAACCCCCCCAAAGTAGTATTGGTAATTATTTAGGCCCCTATATTAAGAGGAGCCCTGTCATGTACGATTCAGAGAAAAGGGGAGTCTGGCCAAGGACGCAATATAGTAAGGTCCTCAAGTAGTACGACGAGCTAATCCCTAAGCTAAATCTCAAACCCTAAACTCCACTCCCTCAACCCTTAACCGTAAACCCTAAACCTCAGGCCCTACACCCCTTAACCTTAATTTTGAACTTCCCATCCGTCATGGAGGAGCTTGGCTTTCACTCCGAAGGGGCCGCCTCCACAGGCTTCGACTGACCGTAGAGCTCGTCGCCCTCCTGTCGAGCCAGGTCACCCCACACCCTAAGCCCTAAGCCGGTTCAGAGTTTAGGACGCAAGGGTGCAGAACTTTAGGGGGCTCAGACATAGGGGTTGGATTCAGGGTCGGGAGCCCTCAACCCTCAACCCTTCTTCAATTTTGGGTTTTAAGCTTAGGGCGTCAGAGTCTGGTTGGGGTATAGGCTTTGCTTGGGAGTGTCGGATGCAAGCTGGGTCGCCCACATTTTTGCACGGCTTGCGGTTGCGGCTGTGGCGGTGTACTGGTAATACGATGTAGCACATGAGGATTAACTGGGACCACATAGGTCTATCAGCTAGTATTCGTGGCTGTTGATCATCGGGCTCCCATTGGCTCAAGTTCCAGGGGCATCCACCTCAGAGTTCAACGGCTTGGTGGGCCCGAGGTGTGCGCCAATCTGTCCGTTTAGTGCTTATGGGTGGGTTTTAGGGTTTAGGGTTAAGGGTTTAGGGTTAGTGGAGACTAGGGGTAAACCCTAATCTGGGTTCTTGTCAAGGGATTAAATATTTAAGTTACCATAATAAGAGACCCTATGATTGCTATAGAGCCCTATTATGGTAACTAAGACTAAAGAAAGGGGGCACCAACAATCCAGATGCAAGTCTCCGTTCCTTTTGGTCTCTGCAGGGCTTAAGGTTTGTGAAGGGTTTAAGGTTTGTGGCCCTTGGAGTCATATGGGTTCTTGTATAAGTTCTTAAAACAGTGGGTTTCTTAGGGTCCCGTAGTAGGGCTTTGGGGCTTTGCTCGAACTACAGAAACGCGCGATCCTCTTAAGAGTTGAGGTTATCGGGCCTGGAGCTTGTGCAAGTCTTTGGGTTTAGGATTTAGGGTTTAGGGTTTAAGGCTGCGGCTTCCGTCGCAAGTGCTTACTTCAATGACGCCGACTTCTGGCAAAAAGGACCTTATATGCACGAGCTTCTTGGCAGGTGCACCCTGCCCTGCCCTTGACTCACCCCAAACGCCCAAAAAAAACTTAAAGCCCCAGATCCGCCAGACATCTGTGAGTTTCAGAAAACAAGCGACCCAGCAGAGACCCCCCAGAAAGGAGTATGACTTAAAAGAACCGGCTGCTAGGAAACGCCTACTGTAAGCCCTAAACCATAAAACCCCATTTTCCTGTTGCGAGATGATGGCCCGCCGTCTCCACATTCCCGGCCGAAGTAACTTCCGCACGGGAACGGCACGAAGCACACCCTGGTCGACCTGCTTTGGGCTTTAGGGCTGAAGGTGGCTGCTTGTGGGGACTAGGGAGTTTAGGCTTGTGGATATGTAGCAATGATGAGATATAGAAACCCACAGTCGGGAAGAATCCTGTAATCGCATGGGCAATTCAGGGACCATAATATAGCACCCTAAATAGCGGGATCCTTATTAGAAGGACTCCAAAATAAGGTACGCTAACTTTCGGGAACTCCCATATCATGACTCTTGGGGCTCTCTGGATATAGGAGACTGGTACGGATGATTGCAGGTTGTGGATCGGGCTCGGGCTGAACTGAGTTTCCGATAGCCTTGGTTTCCTATAGTGGGTTGCTCATCTCACCGGCGTACATCAAAATCGCAAGAAGTATAAGCCTTAAACCCATTTAGATCCTAAATCCTAATTGAACCAAGGGGTGCTGTCGTCCGAAACAAAGACATGTGCCATCTGTCAAATTGCTTCGACCACCCAAGAGTTGTTTTGACGCTCGGTAAGCGTTGTTTTTACCGTAACCTTGGGCCCTTCTTACATTTATGGGTCCGAATGTTTTGGGCTTCAAGGACCGGACCGGGGTTTCTTACAGGTTCCTGCACGAGGGCTCTTCGGCATTCTAGGCGTAGACATCTGGCTGTGACAGATCTTCTGGGCCCAGAGTCACTAAAGCTTAAAATCGTGAAAGCCAGCCGGTTGAGGGTTCAGGGTTGAGGGTGAACGGGCAAAATGACCCCCACAAGCCTTAGGAAGCAAAAGGAATAGAAATGAGCTCATTCAATAAACCCTGCCCAAGACCCGAAACGAAAGGAAAGAATGAAATATCTTCAAACACAACAGGAGTCAATGCCACTAGGGTGAAGTACTGTATTTGGGACCTGAAAAGGGGCCCTAACTTAGAGAACTACCCATATCCTAAACCCTACACCCTCAACCCTAAACCCGTTCAGATGGCCGTGAGAGCAAAGCAGTCCCAAACCCCCACAACCTGGGCTCAACCCCTTGTGCCAATGTAGGGGCCGCTTAGGGGCCTTCCTAAACCCTAAACCCTAAACCCTAAACGAACAGGGGTTGAACAGGGTGTTTGGGGCCCACTTGGAGCTTTCAATCCAAGAATCTCCGAGGGCGGGCCGGCGAGGGTCAATGGCCTACCATCGGAGGGCGGATTTATAAGGTTTCGGGGTTTAGGTGTAAGCTTAGAGTTGAGGGTTTAGGGCTTAGGTTTAGGGTGGTTTAGGGGTTTGGGTTTAGGTCTTTTACTCGCTCCTACCTAGCAAGGACGAGCCCAGGTTTAGGTTTAGGGTTGAGGGTTTAGGGCTTAAGTCTTTTTTCCCACTCGCCCAGCTGACAAAGTCGCACCGCAGGGAGGCTTACGTCTAGAGTCTAGGGTTTAGGGGTTTAGGTTCAGGGTTTAAAAGGTTTAGGTTCAGGGTTTAGGGTCCGCGCCCCTCTTTGCGTTACTCTCTGTGCAACTCTGAACAGTGCCGTCACTATTCCTGTTGTTATTGTCGACTGGTGTTACTGTTCTTACGAGCTCTGCGTTTCGTTTTTTTGGGGGGGTTGAGGTTTAGTTTTACAATTTCGGGGCTCCTCTGTGCAACTCGCTTGGGGGGCTGTTGGAATGGCTTCGGGATGTGGCCCTGCTGTAAGCTTCCCGTGGTCTCCTCAGAAGTCTAACATAAATAACACGCTGTCCTGATTCTGGGAAACTTAGAGAAGGTTATTCGTTAGCAAGACCCGATTCGTCGTAGATACTGCTATAAAAACTCAGCTATGGTGACTCAGCTACGTTCCTAGCACGGACCCAGTTTCGCATGCCTGAGCCGGTGACGGCACACGCTCGCTCGTCGATTCCTGGGTGGTCACAGTGCTTGGGAGAAGCAAGAAAAAATAGTATAGAAGGCTGAATATGCCTCGGCTAATTATTCGTCAGGTTCTGAAGTGAAGGTCGTAAGCGATGTCAATCTGAAGCGCACCCTACAACGACCGAACCCCACATCCTAACCCTTAAATCTCGAACCTTCAGCAAAAGGCCTGTTTATCCTGAGGCGCAAGTACGACGCCTACTGAGGATAGCAGCAACTGCAATCTGCGCACCCATCCAGACCCCACCAGCCCCACCAAGGCAAGCGACCGAGCGTGGGGACATGGGAGCTGTCGCGATGGGAGCGAACACGTCCTTGCGACGGCAACTTTCAGGGTTGAGGCTAGTACATGGCACGGAGGGCGTGTGTATACAGGGACCGTGAACGGACATGACCACTGATTTCGTACGACGTACAAACAATGGAAAAAAACAAAATCGAATTTGGGGATTCAGGCTTTACGGTTTGAGGGTTTCATTTGAGGTGGTTAAACCCGGTAGGCCGTTAGAATCGTTCCGGCTTGACGGGCCACGGGACAAGGTAGTACGACGCTACACACTGCGCAGGCTTGTGTCTTGGTAGTTGGCTTTCGTCTTTACATCACTAGCGTTCCTAAGTGTCGCTTCGGTCGCAAAAAAGCTCGCGAATGAAGTCCAACGAAACTTGGAAAAGTGCAAACTGAATATTCTTGGAGTGTTCCGGAGGAGGTGGAAGATATAACGGCAAGCGAGCGCGGTTCGCACACTCTGTTGGGATCTACCACCCGGCAGCCCTCAATCGATTTCTGTTTACAACTACCGACTATCTACTTCCAACTCCGGACTCTAGATTCTCAACCCCAAACGACCCCAGCCGTACCTCAACCAGCAAGACACAACTGAATCAAACAAGCCCTTCTTGCTCAAGTCCAGAATCCGCAACCCCAAACCCTAACACAGTCAAATAACCGGAAACCCAAACCCTAATAACCCTAAGCCCCAAACTCTAAACCCTAAAACCCCATAAGCTCTAAACCCTTACCCTAATACGGTAGGTTCCTAAACCCTAAACCCTGAACCCCAAGCCCAAAAAAGAAAAAAAAAAAAAAAAAACGAAGCACCCAAGCTTCCGAAGGCTCGGAGAGCATACTGCGGGATTGCAAAGTCTCGGCCTCAGGAAGTCTGAGGCGTTCGGCGCTTGTTTTCCGCATTGCAGCTGGGTTCGGGGATGGTGTAGGGGCCTTGATAGTTACAATCGGGCCTTTTGGGGTATCTTCTACTCTAATTATCAGAACGAACCCCCAACATACTATAGGTAAACTACAAGTAATTATGTTAAAGGCCCCTACGATTAGACGTGTTGGGATGCAGAGGCTTTGGGGAAATCAAGGCTTGGAGGTTCAGCCAGGACCGAGGTGTCGCAGCTGCGGTCGGAGCCAGGCTCTGAGAGCTTAGCCTTGGGGCCCCTTTTTGGGGGTCTTTCAAGGGTTTAGGGTTTAGGGTTTAGGGCCTTGTCTTTCTAGGGTTTAGGGTTTAGGGTTTTGGGCCTTTTCGGGTCTTTCTAGAAGTTCAGGGTTTAGAGTTTAGGGCCTTGTTGGGTCTTTCCAGGCTTCAGGGCTTTTGGGTTTAGATGTCTAGGGACCTTTGGGCCGTAGGGTGGATGTAATGTTGTTTTGCACTCCGTAGATTCAGAGTTCTAGGTGTCGGGGTTTCATGGGCTCAAGTGCAATGTTATGGGGCGTAGGGGTTTAGGGGTTTAGTGGTTTTAGGGTTTTGGGTTTTAGGGTTTGGGGTTCAGTGGTTCATAGACCGGAGAAATACAGCCATGAAGGAGCAGGAATTGCGCTTCAGCCCTAAGAGCAATCGCTTGAGGTCTGTACTTGCACTTGGGTCTAGGGTTCTTGGGTTTTGGGTTGTTGGATTCAGGGCTGGATTGAAACCCTAATCCCATGAAGAACGGAGCCCTTCAAAGAGCCCATGAAGGGGAACCCCTTACGAGAGCCCCGAAACCCCAAACCGAGAACCTGAGCCCTAACTGTGCACCTAAACCCTTTTTGAACCCAGACTCTGCCCCAAACCCGAAGCCTAGACCCTCAACCCACAACCCCCTAAACCCCCTCAAAAACTGGCCTTCAAAGCCCTAAACCCTAAACCCCTCAAAAAAGTGGCCTTCAAAAACCTAACCCCTCAACCCCTCCAAAAACTGGCCTTCAGAAACCCCTTTCAAAAAGACGTCCGCCGAGGATCGGAGGTTCCTTTCTTTGCAACCAGGCCCTCTGCAGCGACCGTCTCAACCTGCCGCCCGGAGGGCGTCGGTTTCAGGGCCCCTTCCTAGGGTCTGGGGTTTAGGGTTTAGGGTTTAAGGTTTAGGGTTTAGGGTTATTCTGGGGTCCCTTTTTTAAAGACAGGTTCTACATTATAGGCATAGGGATCCTTCTATATTTCTAGGGTTCCTTGTAAAGGCTCCTTCTACTTTGCAGGGCTGCATTTAACGGGTGCTGTATTTTGGGGCTCCTTCTAGGCTTCCACTCAAAGGGTGCTACATTTGAGCAAGTTCCTTTGCTGGTTTTGTCAGGGTATGACACGGAGTACTACACGAGTTCTAGTAGGGGAGCTACAGCGGGTACGCACTTTAACAGCTACTGTAAGGATTGACGGGTAAGGGAAGGTTGAAGGCTAAGCGGTACCCTAGCGGCTTTGGGGGTGACTTTTAGGGCATATGGGGGAAGGCATGAAGGGATATTCTTTCTAACCCTTTTTTGACTTACATCTCTTCATCTTGCTGTATGGACCAATGCAGTTGCATACGCTTTATGATCTTTAGCGAAGAGGCTCTCCGAGGACGACGCTAGTGTTGGAGTATGTTCTGCAGGGTACTGATGGTGTTGCTGCTGTCGGATCGACTTTAACTTGTCCAGATGCCTGCCGGCAAAATCACACGGGATCTTTGCCGAGACCTACGCAAGAGGTGCCACAACCTGTGCAAACACCACACCTCAAGCCCAAGCCGACGGATAAACCCCGCGTGGACCCGGGCCTTCCAGAATCTGACAACCTGAAACCCTCCACTTCAACCTTGCGGGCTGAACTCTACCCTTAAAACCCTAGGTTAAGGGAAACTACAGGTGGGGAGTTTAGGGTAAAAAGGGGCTTCTATAAGGCTTCCATAGGGTATATAGACCCTCTATAAGGCTCCTATAACGGTAACTACCCATCTGAAAATGTAGACTAGGTTGTTCTGGATAACACTAAACCGACACCCTTGAAACTTTGATTGAACCCTATGCTCAAGCCCAAAGCCTCAAACCTTAAACCCTACACCCCAGACCGTTATGGAGACCTGGAGCTGGTCCAAACCCTGAGCCTAAACACTGAACCATTTTTTGGCATCAGGACTTGTCCAACCCGAAAACTCTAAACCGCACACCCGGTAAACCCTTACGAAGCACTAGGAACTCACGGCGAAGAGCTAAGCCTGCAAACCAACACACTTGTAAGACTGCTGCTCTGCCCCGAACACTCCGCCAAGGACGCGAGACCTTTCATGAAACCATGAGAATCCCTCAACCCTAAACCCTTTTTGCATCAGGGCTTATGCCATCGCCTGAATGCTAAAATAAACCCTAAACCCTAAACGAAGATCCTACAGCACAGTTCAGACCCTCATTCAATGCTCGCCAGACCCCAGACCCCTAAATCTTCATCCCGAAGGCTAAACCCTTATAAACCCCCATCGAGCTCTAGCCAGACCCTCATTAGACACCCCCATTGAGATCCCTTGTCCATCCTTACTGAAGGCCAGTTTCCTGAACCCTTCAAACCCTTAACCTTAAACCCTAAAGCCCTAAACCTTCAGCCCTAAACCTAAAACCCTAAACTTAAACCCTCACCCCTAAACCCAAAACCTTCAACCCTAAAGCCCTAAACCCTCACCCCTAAACCCAAAACCTTGAACCCTAAAGCCCTAAACCCTCACCCCTAAACCCAAAACCTTGAACCCTAAAGCCCTAAACCCTGACCCCGAAACCCCTACACCCCCAAACCCCAGCGCTGAAGCTTTCGGCGGGGCCTCCCTGATGATGGCAGACTCACAGCAGCCCAGGGTTCTCAGGGGAGCCACTCTCATTCCATACCGGTTTCGGGCTTCGGATTTCGGGCTTCGGGCTTCGGGTTCGGGGTGGTTTTGGGGCTTGAGGTTCGGGGTGGCTTCGGGGTGGTTTATATAGCGCTTCGGGTTTCGGGCTTCGGGTTTCGGGTTCAGGGTTTCGGGCTTAAGGTTTAAGGTTCAGGGTTTAGGGTTTAGGGATCAGGGTTTAGGGTTTAGGGTTCAGGGTTTAGGGTTCAGGGTTCAGGGTTTGGGGTTTAGGGTTCAGGGTTTCGGGTCTAGGGTTCAGGGCTTTTTGGGTTTATAGGGTTTGGGGAACCTAAAGTTGTCGTTCTAGCTCCTGTTTTGGCTTAGAGACTCTTTTTTTCAAGGGTTTCCTAAGGTTCAGGGACCCGCCCGGTTCGTAAGGGTGCTATACAGACGGGCTTTTTAAGCAAGAATGTTGAGGGCTTGGGGTTTGGGGGCGTGTTTTTGGTATGAGGGGAGGCTTCAAGCCGGATCTATCTACCCTAAAACCTAAACCCTAAACCCTAAACCCTATATCTAAGTGCCTGTGGAAGGCTTTGAGCGGCTGCCTTGCAATTTTTGTTCGAGTCTTGGGGCTCAGGGCTCCGTTCTTCTTCAGAGTTCGAGGCGTAGGTGACTTTGACATCGTAATAAGTAAGATGGTAGCCTTAATAATTAGAATAGGGCGTTGGGGTCTACTATACTATAATTCTAACAAGGAGCCGCCCAAATCCTGCTCTAATTATGATTAAGGCCCCTAGTTTCACCCTAAACTCTGAGCCCTATGTTGCTTCGAGGCTTCTAGAGCCGACTTACTTCAAGGGTTCCGGTGACGGTTTCGGTCGCCGTCGGCACGGCAGGAAGTACTTGGGACACGGTTGTAGGGGTTCGGGTACAGTCTTTTAGAATAAGGAACAAACCATGAGTAATTAGGAATGATTCAGGCTTCTTTTCATAGGCCACAAGACCTGAATCGGATTCAGTGAATCCCAAAGCCCGCACGCCAGCCACCCCCCCCCGCCGCCGCCCGGGACAGGGCCTGCTAACTTCCTGCCCCTTGAAGCCTAATGGCTTGGTAGTCTTTAGTTGGATTGAGAACTTCGACATGCTTCAACCAGGAGGGCTATCAGCGGCTTAGAACGCAAGCAAGATCCGAGATTCTTATAGAAATGCAGGATTTAGCGCTGGATGTACAAAACCCACAACACCCCTATTCTAAATCATGAAACGGTAACCTTGGGTTGTACTGTAAACAATCCAAAAGCCTGGCAACATCATCAAACGTCCCTCTACGTTGCGCTACACGAGTCATTCAAGAATAATATCAGGGGCTTAACAAGTAGACTAGGGTTTTTAATGTTATACTATAGTTCTACTAAGGAGCCCTCAAAACCATAGTGGTTGTTCTAGTAAGGCCCCTAGATTAATCCTAGAGCTGCAGTGCTTGCCCAAGGTTCTTTGCCGTCGCCGAGTTTGGGCCAACGCAAGCCAGCGTGGAATTCTCGCATCCTTTCAGAGGGGCTAGGGTTTAGGCAAGGGCTGCTATAGGGTTTTTAAAACAAGGGGTACTGTAAGGGTTACTATGAGACTTTTAGAGCTGTATACTATCATGGCCTACTATGGGGTCACTACAAGGTTTGCTATACAGGCTATACAACATACTAGGCTGCTATAAGGGTTGCTCTATTGGTTGTCGTGCTTTGGTGGTTGGGCCCAAGGGGGCTGAGAGCTCCGCAATTGTGTGTGCTTGTACATGTTTTTACATATATATATATATATATATACATGTTTGTATACGTATGTATATATCTGTGCGTGCATATATAAATATCTATATATATATATACGTACATACATACATACATACATACATACATACATACATACATACATATGTGTATGTGCGCCACATGGGCACACCCACACACATCGATGAACATCCACTGATCTGGCTGTAATGCTTCAGGAGCTGCTGGGGTATAGGGGTGCGGAGGTGTAAGATGAAGTAAACCATAGTAAGGCCTAACCCGAAAGCTTATTATAGATATCTTGAACATGAGCTCATGACCTGAAGCTTAGGAGTTTGCTTAAGGTCTTGGGCCTGGAGCTGCAGACTTGAACCCTTTTCAGCAGGGGCTTGGACTGTGTGCTAGCGAACACTCCTCAACAGCAGGGCCTTCTCGTTTAACGAGGGATGCAACCGTAGGAGCGACAGAAACACAAGAACGAAGTATCAAATCCTCCTAAACCCTGAACCCTAAACCCCTATGCTGTGGTGTTGGTGGACGGCCCATTGCGACTATAGGCGTGACGGCATTATGAGAATCCTTGCCTGCTGCGTGCGAGAGTGAGAGTCGAAACCCCATTGAACCGTCCTATGCTTCTGCCTAACAAACCGCAAGCCGACTTCCCGCCTAAAGAGGTCGGAGATTGCCCCATGGCTGCCGTGAGATGCCGAGCACCAGCTCCGTGAGCAGTGAGCTACCCTCTTTATGGGCTTCGGGTTTAGGATTAAGGGGTTTAGGGGTTTAGGATTGCTTAGGGGTTTTAGGGTTTAGGGCCGTTTAGGGTTTAGGGTTTAGGGTTTTAGGGTTCAGGGTTTTAGGGTTTTAGAGTTTAGGGCCGTTTAGGGTTTAGGGTTGGGGATGCTTGAACTTAGACGCTTTCGCATGGTTGAGGGTACGATAGGGGCCTTAACAAATACCCATGCTATTTTATAACGGGCCCCAAAACCCTATTCTAATTATTAAGGCTTCTACAGTAAGTGCTTGGGACCTTCCTGCCAACTAAAACCTGGGCATTGTTCTCAGCGGAAGGCTGCAAGGTTCCAGGGCCCGGGGTAAAGCGTCTAGCCTGAGGCTGTAGCTGTATACGATTACACGATACATATATAATATATCAGGGAACCCCCGGAGGATAACTTTACTCATTAATTTAGGTCCCTGTCTTCGGGCTTGGGGTGTAGGGCCACTATTCCTGGCTCATAAGTTCCTAAACCCTGGCTGCAAAGATGCAAGCGCACTAACGGCTTCGCCGATGCAAGCGCGCTAAAAATTGGAAAAAGCCAAAGGCTGCGGTGCGAACAGGCATATGGTCCTGATGTCCGTATTGCGGAGCTTTCGGGTTGTTGTTTTGGCATGACGATGCGGTGATGACCGTTGTGAGGGTGATGAGAATGACGACGATGAGGGTGAGGATGAGGATGCGGACGACGATGACGAGGCGGATGGAATGACAGTGTTCATGCTGGTGGCTGTTCCGGCGACTGAAACAATTCACGCAAGAACATCTGTGTAGATACTGTCGGCTTCTTAGTGCCGGCTACGATGGTGTTTTGTTCCCCTGCAATCTTACGAACAAGAAATCCACGCGAAACTGTAGATGGACTATCTCAGCGCGAAACCCTGAACGCCTACACCCCGAACTCCTTAAGCCCCGAAACCCTAAACCCTGAAACCCAAACCTGGAGTGCACTGCCGGCCCAGGTGCTCCCCAGAGTCGATCACGCCATTGGCCTGCGGCAGTGCTGCGTCAAAACAAATCATACCGACGCTGGCTCGTTTTCGCTGTGAGGCAGTTTGAGGTTCAGGGCTCTTGAGCGAAAGTTCAAAAACCCTATGCAAACCCTAAACCTTAAACCCTAGACCCTAGCTATGGGATTCGAGTTCCGGGAAGTCGTATAACAGGATCCAGGCCTGAGGCCTGACGCGATCCCTTCGAAGATTTTTATGTTTTGTGCCTCCACTTCTTAATGTAGACCCCTGATACATGAACCCGAACATCAACGAACTCAAAGGAAAATGTATGTCTTAACCATCGGCCTACTATATTTCCTCTTAGATCTGCTATGCTGGCCGCATTTTGTTACCTTTCTGAAATCGAGAGTGCTTGGGGCATTGTATCAAAGCACAATAGCCCTGAAGTCAAACTTACCGTTGCACCAAACCCTGAGCCTGAAACCACAAAGCATTTTGCTGAACAGGGTGGGTTTGCTGATGGCTGGCATACTAAGGTGTCAACTTCATGGCTTGTTTCTGAAATTAAAATTTTGAATTCTGTCTTAAATCTCAGGAATTCAACACATGGCGTGCGTCGAGGGTGTAGACTCAACCTCTGAAGAGCTGCTTGCAACAACACCAGCCGGAGAGAAGATTGCATTGGGTCACTATCTGAGATGCCTCCTAAACTCTACTATAGGGGCCTGAATAATTAGGATAGGGTTCTGGCGCACTTTATACTATAGTCATGATACGGAGCCCCCCAAAATAGTATTGGTAATTATTCTATTAACCCTAAGCCCAATATTCCCCCTAGTGCTGTCAAAGGCTCGGCACGCAGAAGCTGCATTAGCAGCCCATCAAGGCGAAGGTCGTCGTGGCCTTCGGTAACAGAGGACACAAGGGGTTTGAGTTGAGGGTTTAGGGCGTAGGGTAGAGGGCTTCGGGTAGGGTTTAGGGCTTAGGGTATAGGATTTAGCGTTGAGGGTTTAGGGCTTAGGGTTTAGAGGACAAAGGGTACGTGCGGACTATAAGAGAATATCCTGGCTAACCAATAAAATTTTCAACCTGGACAAAGTGTTCGTGTTAGGCTAAAAAAGCCTACACTCTAAACCACCAACTTGGGGCTGGGCCTGCAAAGTTCGGCCGGAGGCCGATTGTCTCAAGCTGCTGCTTCTGGTAGCAAACCACAAAATAACGCTTATGAAACTTGCCATCTTCTTTTCTAGTCAAAACCCACCAACGCCCCGAGCTTCAAAACCGAGCAATTCGAGCTTTGAGCATAACTTCTACTTTAAACCTTCAATCCTACACCATAAGCCGAATCTAACAACGAAAACTTAAACCTTACACCTTAGCTCCTTGATCCTAACCTCAAACCTCCTGCTGGTTGGTCTTTTCCGCGCCTTTGAGGAGGAAGCTGTGCCAGGAGCCATCCTGTGCTTCCTTGACACGCGTAAGCTGAGGTTTAGGCTCAGGATTTGGGAACGGACAGCTCGATCCCTCGTCGGTCTACATGGGACACGGCATTGAGGTGTATCAGGGCTAAACATGTGCTTAGGGTTTTATTTTAGGGTTCAGGGTTTAAGTTTGAAGGCTTACCTTTACAGTAACCCCTACAGTAACCCTTGATCGCGCAAACCCCAAACCCCAAAGCCCCTGCACCCCCAGATGAGGGCTCCAGGGAGCTTCGAGGTTCGGGGCTGAAGGGCTTTTTGGAAGAGCCTCACACGGATGTGAGCGTCAACCCTGATGCGATCATATCTTCGCCTTGGTATATCTTGCCCTTGGGGGGGAAACAGCTGCTGCTCTTCAAGTAGGGCTAACTCAAACCAAGTCTTAAAACCCCCGAAACTCAAACCAGGAAAGCTTCGGATTTTGAGGTTGAGTTTTGGGACTTGCCGTTTGGGTTCCTTGGGCGGAAGGCTTCGGGCACTTGGACCCAGAATAAAGACAACTGCTATCGAGTTGATACCATGATAAACATGAAGAACTACCCTACGGAACACCCCCCTAAGCCCCAAACCCTAAACCTTAAACATCCTTAAGCCCTAAACCCTCAACCCTAAATCCAAAACCCTGAACCGTGAACCCTAAACCCGAAACCCTAAACCCAAATCCCTAAACCCTAATCCGTAAACCCTACACCCAGTTGGGCGGTGCGCTAACTGTTGGTACGCCGAGGCTCGCCTGGGCCTGTGGAGGCAAAACGGCTGGTTTGGGGCGTTTAGCTTCGGATCAGAATTTCCCACCGTCTTCTAGGGGTTAGCCCCATAATTTCAGGGGTCATGTCATGACCGACCTACTATTTTGCACGGTTTGGTGCTACAGCTAGGGTTTTGGGCTTATATGTGCTACCCTCAACCCTTTTTGCAACAGGCTTTCCACTTCGCCCGGAGTTGGAGCAAGCAGCCCTAGCAGCTTTACTGCGGAGCCAGCTTTCGCTACCCTCAACCCTAAACCCTAAACCCTTCACCCTTGTTCAGGGTCTAGGCGTGCTTCAAGGCCTTCAGGGTGTGGGCTTTTATGTTCAACGTCCGAGATTTTAAAGCTTTTCGTTTGGGGATTCATCCTTTGTTCAGGTCTAAGGTGTTTTTTTAGATTTAGGGTTACTGTTCGGTGATTTGGACTTGCCGTTCAAAACTGCCCCTCCAGCCACAGCCTAAACGAAAGAAGTTGCAAGATCTCTGCAGACAATGCCGGCAAGCATCGAAGTCCAATTTCTTGGGCTTCGTCTTCGTAGACAGCATCTGCACGGTCCTTGTGGACTTGAAAGGCATCAAAGTAGCTGATTATGGTCATGTTGGAGTTTGGAGCTTGAAGCTTAGCCAGATTCGGCGCCTCCGCTGACTACAGGGCATCTGTGCAAGCTCCGCTGTGGTTCCTGTTTCGCGGAAGAGAGTTTGGGTTGAAGCACTCCAAATCCTAAACCCTAAGCCCTTTGGACCCGGACCCAACCCGAACCACCTAGGCCTTGCAAAACGACCGCTAAATGCCAGGGTTCAAGGGGTTACTGTTGCCAATGATTCCGACCTTGATAACCGGGTTTTGCGGGTTAGTCATAAAGCCTTCCCAGCCAGGCAGCCCAGAAGCGCGGCGAAGAGACATGAGACCACCTTAGCTAACTCTTGAGAAAAAGCCGCACACCAACGTGCCAGGGCGAAACGAGAGAACAAATCAAGCCCCGTTAATCCACAAGCATCTGCCAGACGAGGTCTCTGTCTCCAACTAGACTAAGCGACTCTGGTATCAAGGTGGAAATAAGGCTTTAGGGTTTCCCGGTTTAGGGCTTAGGGGTCAATATAGGGGTCTAGAAAAATTACCAATACTATTTTGGGGGGGCCTCCTTATCTTAATGATAGTAAAAATTATGCTCCCCAAACCTATTCTAAGTATTAAGGCCCCTAAACCCTAAACCCTAAACCCTAGAGCCTAAAGCCTACGTTATGGTCTTCAAAGTCTCGGCTTCTCCCTTCCAGGGCACCTTGATCAGCGGTTCCCGCCTGCGCAGCAAGCTCGGAAGAGGAAGCTAGGGTTTAGGGTTTAGGGTTTAGGGTTTAGGGTTGCGTTGAACGATGCTGGGTCCACGGCTGAAGGGTTGATTGGGGCTCGTGCTTCGTGCTTTGATCCGACGGGTTTGGATCCCTCCGTAAACTCTAAACCAAGTTTCCGAGCGCGTCACTCTGGTTCGATGGCAGAGCCCACATCTCGAAGTTCTTCTTCCTACGGTTTTGAAGGGATTTTATGTACTCTAAACCCTAAACCCTAAACCCTAAACCCTAAACCCTAAACCCTAAACCCTAAACCCTAAACCCGAATACGCCATGGAAGCCTGAGGATTCCTGTGGCTCAGTCTCCAGGCCTCTTCACGCGGCTGTGCTTCCATGTTTGGGAAGGGTGTGGGTACCACTCCCTCACGAGCGCTCTCGTAGGCTCAGGGCTTGGGCGGCTTGGGCTCTTGTGGCTTGTTGTAAACCGCCGGCTTGATACACTCCTCTTCTTTCAGGGGTGTGATCTGCGCAATCCCCAGAACAATGCCCATGGAAGTCCTCTGCCCAACCTGCGTCGGGATGGGCAGGACCACATCGGCACCGCTTTTGCCGGACTCGTTCTGGAACCTGTCTTTGCGCGACAAGCTGATGAACCTTGGGGAATCGCTTTCGGCTTTAGGTTTGAGCTTAAGTGTTCGCGCAGTCGCTTGTGCTGCATAGTTTCTTGCTAGATTTTGGGAGCAGCGAGCTTCCTTCGAATCGAGTCCGTATTTTTCGGTGGCTTGATTACGACCCTGAACCTTAGACCCAGTGGAAAACATGTGGGAGCTGCCGGGTTTCCGGGATGCAGGATGTGCCCCTCACAACATCTTGGAATCAAGGTCAGGACCGGGAGGATTTAGGGCCTTCAACCCAAGACTCCGTCTCGAACCTGAACTCTGAACACTACACCTCAAACCTCACACTCTAAACCCTGAGCCCTATACTATCTATAGCTTGCTTGTGGATCCCTCATAGGCCGAGGTGCATGCCCAGCAGTGCAGGGGACAGCTCTGCCAGCGGCACAGAACTAGCTCGGGCGAAATGACCTTTGACAAGAGCTTCTCCCGCTGGGAGATACTATTGGAACAAGTACCTTAAGGGCTGAGTACCCTAGCCCAAAAAAGGTTAACCTTTTGAATTATAGTAGGATGATAAGAGCCCCAAAAGGTTAAAGGTTACCTACTCAGCCACTAAGTTAATGGTATCCTCTCCCATGAGAGCTCCAGGCGACTAGCACGACATTGTGTCGAAGTTTCAAGACCTGCACGCCTTACCCTAAACTCGAACCCAAAGAGCCCTGTGCGTTGAGGGAGGAGGGGTTTAGTGCCTCGAAGGATTTGGGAGCTTGAAGACGAGGGCTCGAACGATTCCCCTCTCTCCTCTTGTCTCCGCCGAATCCCTGTACACCTCCATGCAGATGTGCGCACAGAGAAGCACATCATACCGGGACTTTCACAATTGGAATAGGGTGTTGGTGTCTGTATGTACCGTATCTGTTATTGACAAGTATGCACACTAAGCCCCCGAAATCATAGAGTCGCAGGGTCCGTAATAACTGGAATAGCGCTTTCAGGGCAAGCAGTCACATATATAGGGACTGGGGATGTTGATGCTACGTAGTTATCTTCAGACCTCTACATAATGCCGACATATCCCGAACTCCTATAGACAACCCAAAACACGCCGCCCACGAAGTCCGAGCATCTGCAGGTGCGCTGCAGAAGGCGAAGGTGTGAGAGGAGGCTCCTCAGGACCCAGTTTGCAAGTGGTGACGGTTTGGGGTTTAGGGGTTTAGGGGTTTAGGGGTTTAGGGTTTAGGGTCGGTTTGGGGCTGAGGGCAGTGGTCGTCGAAAGTAGAACCCCTACTCTCCGGGATGATGGTCATTCAGCAACATCATCATGGCTCGGAGGTGGCAAGGAATGCTTCAGAAGATGCTTGGTGGATAGGGAACTCAAGCTTGAAAGTCTGACGGCCTGGCTGCATAACTTAAGCCATGGATTGGAGTTGCGTCCACTGCAGCAAAGCCAATCCTGAAGCTTGAAAGCTCTTAGAGCCGAAAAGCATAGGTTTGCCGGTCCTTGTCAGCTCTGTCCGCGCGGAGCTGGACTGCGGCATGTTCGCCAAGTACCTTTGAACTGTGGTCATTTGGCATTAGGGGCTTCTTGAACATCATCTTATGCAGCAGAAAACTACATGGGTTATGAAGAAGCCGGAAGGGAGGCCTCTACTAGTACCCGACAAAGAGCTCTGAACCGCAACGTTGACTGGGCTTGGTGTCAGGGGTTCGCTAGTCTCGAGGCTTGGCACCGAAAGCTGTTTCAAGTGCCTACAGCTCCAAACCCCGAACCCGCACGAAGACTCGATTGGGCTTTGGGGTTTCGGAACCCTCAACCTCCAACCGCTCAACCATGTGCAGCTTGGCGTCGGCCGGTGCAAGAAGAGCAGCCGTCGGAAAGGCGGCAAGAACAGAGACAGGAACCTTCGGGATCACGCTTAGGGTCTTTCTTTTTTTGACACCTTCTTCCGACTGGGATGTAGAAGCATGCTGCCAGAGAGACCAATTGGGCAGGCCTCTGACCGTCTTAGCATTTCGGGAGCCCGTCCTTCCGCTTAGGTCTCTTGACTCGGTTCAGGCCCATCATCCGAAGTATCACCACGGTGGTAAGTGCGAGCATACTCCAACACCACATCAGGACCGAACGAAACTTCATGCAAAGCCGCATCGGACACAGCAGCTCCTCCAACACCCCCTGTCTCTTCCACCGCCGAGACATGGCGTGTTCAGTCAAAGGTGTTACCCCTGAAGCCCCATGCATGGCACCATTCTCCTGGTCTCCAGGCCTGTCTCTCCAGCTGCCCTGACATCGCCATAATCTCGTAGATCTGGGTTTAGGGTTGAGGGTTGAGGGTTTAGGGGTTTAGGGTTTAGGGTTGAGGGCTTGGGGTTTATAGAAACCCATCCAACCGCAAAAAGCGCTCTAAGACCATGGCAAAACACCTGGAACCTCCAAACTTCAAAGCCCCGGCTCTCCCCCAAAACCCCTCACCGGAACCAAATCCAAAAACCAAGTTAGGCTTTATTTAGGGTTTTTGGGTTTAGGGTTTTGGGTTTAGGGTTTTAGGGTTTTGAGTTTTAGGGTTTAGAGCTCAGGGCACTTCGAAACCCAAATCCCTAAACCCGACGCCACGAGGCTGAAGAGCCCCCGGAACCCCTGGGCCCCAGCGCCTCCGCGCATACGCCGTGGTCAGGCAGGGCACGCAGCCCATGAAGGCCTTAGAAGCACTCTTGGGCTTCATGATTTAGGGTTTGGGATTTAGGGTTTAGGGTTTAGGGTTTGGGGTTTAGGGTTTAGGGTTTAGGGTTTGGGGTTTAGGGTTTAGGGTTTCAGCACTCAGGGTTTAGGGTTTAGGGAGGGTCTAGGGTTTACGCTCTCGCAACTCGGACTCCGCCAGACGAGGTCTAGGGTTTAGGGTTTCCGTGTTTTTTAAGGTTTAGGGCTTAGGCTCTCGGTGTTTATGGGGCTTTCTAGGGTTGGAATATAGGGGCCTGAATAACAGGAACAATTGATTAAGGGTCGGGGTATATTGCAGTATAGAAATAATCAGGAACCCGACGGTAGTATTCGTATTACTAATCATTTTGGTAGAAATTGAGCTGAGCTCAAAGGCTATGCACTTACTTGGCGTCGGACTCAGCCAGACGAGGTCTGCCAATCTGTAGGGTTTAAGCTTTACCCGCGACACGTGAGATAGCTGTTGATGATGCCTCCGAACCCATGACACTAAGTACAGATGTGTTTAGAGTAACCATCTCTCATACTTATACAATGATGTCGCTTGCACTTCCATTTGCCTCGTTAGCTGCCTGTGTTCATGCTGTTTACATGTGGCACGAGACCGTCGGAGTTTGTAAGAGGCGGGTGCTAGGTTCGGCCTGTTTGTCGCATGCTTGAGAGCTGTTCCGTGGGTGTCCATCGTTTCGGGGTTCTAGTTTCGGATCGGCTGCCGGCGGTTTCGCATCACAGGAGGATAGTTTCGGCGCAGCAGGAATCAGCTTCGGGGGGCGATGTGGTCAGTTTCCGTTTCATTCTGGCAGGCCTGGGACGAAGAAGTGACCATGGCGTGAGACCGAACCTGACCATGCCCTGATCCGAAACCGTCCCCCGACCATGCTCTGAAACTTCACCCCGAAGCTCAGCACGGAAAGTAGCCTCGAACACCCTGAAACTCACAACTTCCGCTGAACTTCCACTGTTCCATAGCTTAGGGGGAACGAGGCTTCGAGGGTTTAGGCTGCGGCTATGGCTTGAGGCTTCGAGGGCGTAATATAGGGTCCTTAATGATTAGAATAGGGTTTTTGGGCCCCATTATACTATAATTCACAATAAAGATATTGGGGCGGAAGGGTTGACGGCTTGGGGCTTGGGCTTTGGAATTTGGGACTCTGGTCTTCAGGTGTACAGGAGGGTATGGGCGTAGTGGCTCCGACAGCACCGACTTCTGTGGGATTAAGAACTCATTGTCAAACCTGCATCCTAAGCCCTCATCCCCCAGCCTAGCCCGCCGATGCCTGAACCCTTCAACCCGAAACCCAAACCTAGTACCAAAACTCTAAACCGAAAACTGAAGCCAAATCACCAGCACTTCATCATCTTCGCTGGCAGGCAGAATGCTGCGGAAGCAGCACTCCTAGCAGAGCTCGTGGCTTTTGTCGCTGAGGGGGCTTTGTGGTTTGGGTCTAAGGCCGAAGTCCACACCTAAACCCTAAACCCTAAACCCTTTTGAAAAACCCTAAACCCTATGTTTCAGGAGTTGCAACCGGCCCGTACGTTCTAGATGCTACACCACTGAAGCCCACAGGCTGCTACTTGGGCTTCGAGGGTCATCCGGTCTGGGCCTGGGACACAGCGCACGTTGAAGCTTAGGTGGCAAAGGGGCTTTTTTAGGGTTTAGGGCTTAGAGTTTAGGGTTTTTCTGTTGCCTGCGAGGGTTTAGGCTTTAGGGTTAGAGCGCGAGAGACTCCTGAGCTAAAAGTTGAAGCGCTGTGCTCTCACCCCGCAGGCAGCGGCCTCACTGAAAGGATCACAGGACTTAGGAAGTATACGTACCTAATTGGGGTTAGCCAACTTAAACTACATCCCCTGAGCCCATGAAGCAACGTAAACACATCTCTTGTAAAGACTTTTCAAAGCCCTCTGCACCGTCTAGGAAAAATGGTGTAAAACATCTTCGTGCTCGGCCCCCTGATCCAACAAGCGCCCGCCTCGCCCACGCCGGAGTCGAGAAGATCCAGGAGCGAAGCGAAGTGCCTTGGTCTCTATGGTGTTCAGGAGTATCCGCTTGAGTCTTTAGGGTTCAAAGTCTTGCGGGCTTTAGGGTTCTGGAGTGAGGGGCTTCGGGTCCTGGGCGTTAAGGCTTTACGCAGTCGTTCCGACTTTCGGGGCGTGTGGCTCAGGGCCCTAAGCTTCGCTCGAGCTTTCTGTTTCCGTCCGCAAGGATTGAAGATACTTTGAGACTTTAAGAGTAAGGGTAGGGCTCGGGCTTTTCTGTTGTGGGCTTCAAGCTTTGCATGCCGCAGAAGACTTGGGTTTCTTTGTATCGTCTCCCGGCCAGGCCTCGGCAAAAGCGTGGTTCAGCTGAGTGCTCTTGCCGAAACTTCTGGACCGTGAAGGACAGGTTCACTGGAGGGGCCGAGAGTGTTCAGGGTCCCATCTTGTGGAATAAACTCAAGTTGCAAAAGCCGGTTACATGCCAGAAAGGACGGATGGGCTTCACCAGGTTTCGAACTGCCTCGAAGACGTGCTGAACGAGAATTAACTCAAGGTTCAGCCCTTAAGTTTCAATGTAGAGGGATTGCGGTAGCAAGCTTAGGATTACTTGCCGAAAACTTGTATCATCATGGCAACAAGCCCTATTCAACCCTGATGATGCCGTCATCAACCCCTTAAAATCATCCCTACTATGCCCTCACGATGCTCGTCTTAGGCCTTTCTTCGGCCCCTACTTCGCAACTTCGCATCACCCAAGGGCCAAGGGAACATCGACCAAGTATGGATAGCGACACCTTCGTCTTTGGTCCTGGCCCCGGGTTTGGCCTTCTTAACCCATAAAAGAAATGAAACCTTTGCAAGAAGAGCCAAAAGGGGTCCCTCAACCCTACACCTTAAGCCTCTTATCCCCCGCAACACCCGCATGTGCCTCAAGATCATCCCTGCCGCGTCCACGACCTCACCAGTCGGCCGGTCCGGCGAGGTCCACGGGTCGCTCTTCGGGTTCTCATCTACTCTCGCAGGTACATGCAAACATGCATGCGTGCTTGCATGCATACGTGCGTGCATACCTTGCGTACATGCACATGTAGATACAGACATACATACATACATACATACATACATAGATACATACCTGCATACATACATGCACACATACCTTCATACCGACATCCCGACATACCTGCACACCTACATGCCTACATACCCACCTGCAAAGCCACATGCCTATGTACTCCTTGCACACTCCAGGATCCGTTTCAACCCTTCAAGTAAATTCTGTCAATAGAATCCGCTCGCAAATATCCTTTCAAGGCCCTGACAACTTTCGGATGTTAGAACAGGGTGCCTTTAAAGGGTTACTATACGGCTTCTTATAAAGGGTTGTATAGAGATTTAGTGTAGGGGCCTTAATAATATGCGTTGGCCTACATTAGTCTCAGTACCCTGCCACTGTTGGGTATTGCTGCGTGTGCCCTTCTGGCTGTCCGCAGCATGCTCAGTCAGACTTGTCATCGCTGCGACAAAAGGTATCCAAAATCATGCACATCAAGCGCCCTGAAAGAAACCAGGGGTTTCTGAACCAAATTTTGTGGCTTTGAATTTGGGATTATGATGCAAAGTCCTAGTGTTATCGTTACGCTTATTGTTACTTACTATCCTGCTCCTAGCCGTATGTTTGTTAGTATTATTGCAACTACTATTGGGGCCCTTGTCATTGCTATTACTGCTGCTACTATTACGTTTACGTATTGTTGTCGTTGGTACCATTGTTTGTTTAATGATACCATTACCGTTAGTGTTGTGGTTGTTCTTGTTGCGACTATGACTATTATTGTTTCTCTTTTAATTGTTGTTGCTTAACATTAGGATTAGCAGTAGTCCTTTGGTGTTGTGGTTAGTCACCGTGTTAGTATTGCTACTACTAGTATTAGCTGTATCTTGCTATTGGCATATTTGGGGTTTCGGCGTTGGTTCCTGGTCCCTGCCGGGCGGCTTGCTCCGGTGGCCGACTTGCCAGGAAGCTCTCAGCGAGGTGCACCAGCCGCAGAGCGACCTGCTGCAAGGAGGTTGCTTTTCGGGTTCAGGGTGGGTTGAGTATGGATGTTTCACTCTCAAAAGCCCAAAACCCTCTAAAAGTCTATTGATTTAGGGTTGAGGGTGTGTTGTTGTGGGTCTGGGATCCGATCAGGGCAGCAGGGATTCAGTTCGCAGGGTTTTCAGGGTCTCTCTTTCAGGGATTCTGGATATGGGGGATGCTTGCAGTTAGGACTATGACGATGACTCTTTCAGGCCGCTGCGCCCCGAAACCAAGACCCCAAAGCCCCAAGGCCCCAAAACCCTAAACCCTTTTTTTGAAACCGGACTTGATACCCTAAACCCTAAACCCTAAACCCCAAAACCCCACCTCATCGATGGGAATGGCCATGGCATTCCTCAAGGGGCAGAAGCTGACACGAAGCAGCCGGGAGATTTGGAGACTAGGAGGCAAGAGGTTTTCCAGCTCCTCTATAGTTTAACAAATCATATAATAGTAATAATACTAATAATAATAACACTGAACCCTAAGGCCTTCGGGAATAAAAGGGCTTTGAGCTCTCTTAGAGTTTGATTATCAGAAGGAACCCGCAAGCCCCAAGGAGAATCTTCTACGTTAGGAGCTTCCAGGACTCCGGGCTGTTCAGGCGCCCGTCATGTAGGGGCCTTGCTAGTCAGAATCGGGCTTTGCGCTCCTTTGTAGTATAAGTAGAAGAAACAACCCTAAGCCTCGAAGGTTTTGAGGAATAGCATTGCCAAGTATTTAGGCTTCCATACGAATCACAGAACTGTAAGCGGTCATGGACCAGCAAAAGACTGTGCTCGACTCAAGCCAGGCTCTCCTCTACTTGGAGCCAAGTCTCAACGACGTGGCAAAGAGCTCCGCCGTGGGAAGAAGCTCTGGATGTAGCTTCGCCACGATCTCCCTCGCCTGATGCCGGGGATAAAGACTTGGGCACTCATCCCAATTTTGGAGGCCTCCGAACCGTCTCACAAATCGACGATTGATCCTCGTTACCGTGTGTCGCTTTCGAGGATCACCAAAACCAAACAAAACAGATCGGCCCTTCTGAGCAAACCTTAAATTGCTTGGGCCGTCAGTGCCGAAACCCTCGAACCCGGCTCCACACCCATCGCACCTAAACCCCACCTACAATCAAAACGAAACAATCAAATCTAACAAAATCAACCCCTGACAACCCTACAGCACACATGAAGAAATGAAAAGCCTATAGGGTCTCCTAAATCCTGAACCGCATATTCTGAAAACCTTGCAAAAACCCCAAATCCTGAATCCCCCGCTATAAAAATCCCAAAACTCAAGACCCTAAACCCTAAACCCTTTTTTGAACGAGGTCTCTCTGAAGCCTAAACCCTAAACCCCTAAGCACCCCTGCACCCAGAGGCCTGGGCTGCACCCGGCATGACGGTGGAGAGCCCCCGAGGTGGCTGGGCAGCCAAAGCCTGGTGGGAGGGTTGAGAGGTAATGTAAGGGTTTAG